>JAQQSY010008003.1:0-10120 GCA_028646535.1 Procyon lotor | reverse complement strand
TTCTTATTCTCTTCTCTCTGCTGTTGCGTTTGCCGGCTTTTAGAGTGATTTCCTCCTCTTTAGCTGGACTTCTGATTCCCAGGGCTCTCTGTGCCTCCTACACCTCCGCCATCTTGCCCCCACCCTCCGAATCTCATTATTTTTGATACAGTTGTGAGGATTGTTTTCTTAACTTCTCTTTCTGCTGCTTCACTATTAGTGTGTAGAAATGCAACAGATTTCTGCACATTGATTTTTGTATTCTGTGACCTTACTGAATTCATTTATCAGTTCTAGTAATTTTTTGGTGGAGTCTTTAGGGTTTTCTATATATGGTATCATGTCATTTACAGTGAAAGTTTTACTTCTTCCTCACCAATTTGATCATTTTTATTTCTTTATGTTATCTAATTGCTATGACTAGGACTTCCATATTATGTTCAATGAAAGTGGTGAGAATAGACATCCTTGTCTTGTTCCTGACCTTAGAGGGAAAGATTTCAGTTTTTCCTCATTGAGTATGATGTTACTTGTGAGTTTTCCATAGGTGGCCTTTATTATGTTGAGGTATGTTTCCTCTAAATCTGCTTTGTTGATGGCTTTTATCATGAATGGATGTTGTCATTTGTCAAATGCCTTTTCTGCATCTACTGAAATGATCATAATCTTTCTCTTATTGATGGGACATAACACACTGATTGATTTGTGAAGGTTGAACCACCCCTGCAGCCCAGGAGTAAATCCTGCTTGATCGTGGTGGATGATTTTCTAATATACTGTTGAACTCAGTTTGCTCGTGTGTCATTGAGGATTTTTGTATCTATGTTCATCAGAGAAACTGGTTTGCAGTTCTCTTTTTTAATGGTGTATTTATCTGGTTTTGGCCTCAGGGTAATGTTGGCCTCATAGAATTGAGTTTGGAAGTCTTTCTTTTTCTTCTATTTTTTGGAACTGTTTGAGAAGAATAGGTATTAACTCTTCTTTAAATGTTTGGTAGAGTTTTCCTGTGAAGCCATCTGGCCCTGGACTTTGGTTTGTTGGGAGTTTTTTGGTTGTTGATTCAATCTCCTTGCAGGTAATTGATCTGTTCAATTTTTCTATTTCTTCCTGCTTCAGTTTTGGGAATTTATGTTTCTAGGAACATATACATCTCTTCCAGGTTGTCTAATTTGTTGGCATATAGTGTTTTATAATATTCTCTTACAATTGTTTGTGCTTCTGTAGTATTCGTTGTTATTTCTCCTCTTTCCTTTGTGATTTTATTTGAGTCTTGAGTCCTTTCTCTCTCTCTCGCTCTCTCTCTCTCTCTCTTTCTCTCTCTCTCTCTCCCTGATGAGTCTGGCTAGTTGTTTATTAATTTTGTTGATCTTTTCAGAGAAACACCTCCTGGTTTCGTTGATCTGTTCTATTGTTCTTTTAGTTTCTATGTCACTTATTTCTGTTCTAATCTTTATTATTTCTTTCTTCTGGTTTTGAGTTTTGTTTCTTGTTCTTTTTCTAGGTCCTTAAGGTGGATGGTAAGTTGTGTATGTGAGATTGTTTTTGTTTCTTTAACTAGGCCTGTATTGCTATAAAATTCCCTCTTAGAACCACTTTTGCAGCATCTCAAAGATTTTGGACCATTGTGCTTCCATTTTTGTTTGTTTCCATCTATTTTTTTTTATTGATTCTTTAATTTCCTGGTTGACCTGTTTATTGTTTAGTAGCATGTTGTTTAACTTCCATGTACTTGTGTTCTTTCCAGATGTTTTTTTTTGTAGTTGATTTCTAGTTTCATAGCATTGTGGTCAGAAAAGATGCATGGTATGACTTTGATATTCTTGAATTTGTTGAGGCTTGTTTTGTGGCCTGATATGTGATCTATTCTGGAGCTCTTGAAAAGAAAGCATATTCTGCTGTTTTAGAATGGAATGTTCTGAATATATCTGTTAAATCCATCTGTTCCAGTGTGTCATTCAAAGCCTCTGTTTCCTTATTGATTTTCTGTTTGAATGATCTGTCCATCTATGTAAGTGGAGTGTTAAAGTCTCCTGCTATTATTGTATTATTATCAATTAGTTCCTTTATATTTGTTATTAACTGATTTATGTATTTGGGTGCTCCCATGTTGGGTGCATAAATATATACCATTGTTACATCTCCTTGTTGGATTGTCCCCTTTATCATTATATAGTGTCCTTCTTTGTCTTTTTTTACAGTCTTCATTCTAAAGTCCATTTTGTCTGATATAAGTATTGCTATTCTGGCTTCCTTTGACATCCATTTGCATGATAGATTATTTTCCATTCCCTCACTTTTAATCTGCAAGTGTCTTTAGATCTGAAATGAGTCTCTTGTAGGCAGCATATAGATGGGTCTTATTTCTTTTTTCCACTCTGATACGTTATGTCTTTTGATTGAAGTGTTTAGTTCATTTACATTCAAAGCAATTATTGATAGCTATATATGTATTGCCATTTGTTATTTGTTTGTGGTTGCTTTTGTAGTTTTTCTCTGATCCTTTCTTTTCTTCTCTTTTTTATGATTTGCTGGTTTTCTTTAGTGATATACTTGGATTCTTTTCTCTTTATTCTTTGCATATCTCTTATCAGGTTTTGATTTGTGGTTACCATTAGGTTTGTATATAACATCTTCTGCATGTAGCAGTTTATATTAGGTTGATGGTCACTTGAGTTCAAACCAATTCTTTTCTCCTCTTCTTCCCACATTTTAGGTATATGGTATCATCCTTTACACCCTTTTATTTTGTGAATGCCTTGACTGATTTTTTTACAGAAATATTTATTTTTACTGATTTTATGTTTCCTACTTTTCATACTCTCACTTATGGTCTTTCCTTTCCACTCATAGAGTTTCCTTTTAATATTTCTTGTAGGGCTGGTTTAGTGACCATGAACTTCAGTTTTTGTTTGCTGAGAAACTCCATCTCTCTTTCTATTCTGAATAGAAATATTCAGATGGATAGAGCCTTGATGGATAGAGTATTCTTGGGTGTAGATTTTTCCCTCTCAGCATTTTGAATATATCATACAAGCAGGGGCCATTCTTTTTCTTTTTTTAATCTTTTTATTATTATTTGCCCCAGGGTACATGTCTGTGAATCATCAGGCTTACACATTTCACAGCACTTACCATAGCACATACCCTCCCCAATGTCCACAACCCAGCCACCCTATCCCTACCCTCCCACCTCCCAGCCACCCTTAGTTCATTTCGTGAGTCTAGGAGTCTCTTATGGTTTGTCTCCCTCCCCATCCCTTCCTGTTTCATTTCCCTCCCCCACTCCCCCACAAACCCCCACCCTGCCTCTCAAATTCTTCATATCAGAGAGATCATGTGATAATTGCCTTTCTCTGACCGACTTATTCCGCTTTGCATAATACCCTCCAGTTCCATCCACGTCGTTGCAAATGGCCAGATTTTGTTTCTCTTGATGGCTGCATAGTATTCCATTGTATATATATATATATACCACATCTTCTTTATCCCTGCATCTGTTGATGGACATCTAGGGTCTTTCCATAGTTTGGCTATTGTGGACATTGCAAGCAGGGCCATTCTTGAAGAGTGTTCTGTGTTGAAGAGCTGCAGTGGGGAAAGGCTGCTCCCTGCAGTGGGCAGGAAGGGTTGTAGAGGTTGAGCAGGGTGAAAGCTGGAGAGCTGTTGCTATAATCTAGTAGAGGCAAGACAAAACCTAAGGTAATTGAAGGTGGTAAATGTAGGCAACATCAGGCCTTGCCATAAAATAAAAAGGATCCATGAGGACAGTCTCTGCATATACACAACATTGCAAAGTCTCTATCTGGGCTTCCCATTGACATTTTAGCCACAATTGGGACACCCAGGGTTAGGTCAGGTCACATGTACAGAGGAGATCTTAAAAATGGGTTTAAGTCACTACTCCTTCTGCCATTTTCTTGCCCTGTTGCCCTGCAATTATCACCATTTGTCCAAGTCTCATTGAGGAGAATTTCCATATGTACCTGTTCTGGACATCTGCGGTTTGACTACTAAGCATCTGTTCTTTTTTGTCTAATAAGGCCTCTGATTTTTGCTTGCTTCATTCTTTAGTAGTGGAGCTCATACCTCTGGCAACAATGATCGGTTTAAAGACAGACACACACACTAAGCCAGTCCAATCAGAGTGAATCTTGAGAATTTTTGTGAAAGTCACTGGAAGAGTTTTTTATTCTTTCCCATTGAGTGAAACCCTGAACTTAGTCATCCTACGGCCAATTTGGCTTTAATAAGGAGACAGCCATGACATGGAGCTCAAAAATGGAGCCACCAATGTATGGCAGAGCTATGATATCAAGGCAAAACAAGTTCTAATGACATTCTTTTAGTCCCTGGATCAAGCTATAGCTAAAGCCAGAGAGATACCCCTGGATTTTTCCATTACATTTAAATTCTTACATAGTTTTCTGGCTTCATGCAATAGAACAATGGAAATAGACAAACTCTGCAGATGCTGAGCTCTCAAATCACTACCTTGACCCCAGAGCCAGAGTTTGGTTGGTGATGTCTTTTACCAATGTACTTGGTCCTCTGCAGCTACAGCCCCTCTGGGCAGCATTTTTAGTAATCCAAACTATCCTCAGACACACCCATGCTGGCCCTTTGAAGCTGGCAGTGAGGAAATGAGCAGGCCCAGCTCACTGCAGCTGGAGCTGCGTGGGAGGCAGGCTTCACTTGGCTCAACACCGGGAATGCCTGCAGGTGTGCATTGTCATCTCTGTGCCAGCATGCCATGTGCTACAATCACCTCGCAAAGACATATTTCTCCAAAGCCTGCTGTGGAGGCTTGTCGTGTTGCCATGGAGGAAATGGGAGGAACCAGGATAGGAGTCTCATCCTGGTGGCATCTAGTCATGAGCACGACAAGACCTCCTTTTGGGGGTAGTACTAGGAGCTGTGGACTTGGTGTGTGCTTGGGATGCTTGCTCCAGCCCTTCCCCAAAGGAACTCATGCTCATCCATAGGATCACCATCACCAGGGGGATCATAGCACTGACAACAGAAGCATTCACTTCTCTGGCAATGCAGGCTTCCAAAGGGCTGTGGCTCATACCAGGTATATGCTTCTCTATAGCACACAGTGGGTGGGCATTGGATCCAGGGGGCTATAGTTGGATACTGATAGCTATGTAAGCATGAGCAAGTGACTTAACTTCCATGGCTCAGTTTCCTCAGTCAAATATGGATAATAACAGCACCAGCATCATGAGTTGTTATGAGGATTAAGTGAACTAATATCTCCAGGACTGGGCCTGGCTTATAGTGAGGACTGCATTGGGAGAAGCATTCTTAACAAACTGTTTTTAGCCGACTAGCAAGGCTAGGTTTTGGACCAGGCCTTCTGACCCCTAGGTCTCCTTCTGACTCAGCCAGGTGTTCACACAGCAGTGGTGTTCACACACTTCAAAGCGGTTCATGAGGGCACACCCACACCCCCAGAGTGCAGCCTCCAGGGAAATCTCTGTCAGGTGTTCCATCTGAGTCGATGGCACACTGGGCATGTTGTCATTAATTATACTCAAAGCAAGGATGTGTCAATATTCCCAGAGTCTATGTCTGCAACTGCAAACAGTCAGGGAAACTTACTGGAGCTCACTGGGTATTTATCAGGATTCATGGAATATTCCTGTTTTCTCAGCCTCCCAACTTATGGCTGCTTCAGTGTTAAGGACAGTGGGGAACTGGGCATTCCGTTGACCATCTGACCTGAATTCCATGGTGGAAAAACTTGAGTCTTGTTCATCCATTTGGTGTGAGGAGGCTTAGATTGGGGGTCCTTGTGCCTGCAGAAACACCCTCACCTTACATAACAAGCCTCAGGACTTATTGAAGATGAAACAAGATCCTATCCCACTGCGTTGACTGCCTAGCTTTGCTATGATCCTTTGGGGGCTCCTATCTCTCAAGCTGGGTGGGTGGACATCATGACTTCAGTGAAACACTAATCATCCTGAATAATTCTCCACTCAACTTTAGATAAGGATAAGTTCCAGGCAAAAGGGAACAGTTCCCATCATGTGACAGCATGATGTCTGGACTGGTCCAATAGTCTTCTAAGTGGTCTCTAGTCTTCTGTCACAGCCCCTTCTGATCCATCCTCACTGGCCACAGGGAGAGTTCTGTGAAATATGATGCTGCCATTTGCTTGCCTAAAATCCTCTTGTAATTCCTGCAGCCTAGAGCAGCACTGCTCTACAGGACTTTCTGTGATGATGGGCATGTTCTACATCGGTGCTGTCCAATACGGTGACCCTAACCACATGTAGCTACTGAGCACTTGAGATGTGGGTAATGTGTCTGGTGAACTGAATTTTTAGTTGCATTTTATTTCAATTAGTTGAAATGGAAATTGCCACATATGGCTAGGGGCTATATATTAGACAGTGCAGAGCTAGAGAATGAAATCCCAAGTGCCAGGCATGTCCCAGCCCTTTTTGAGCAAGTTTATTATTATTTTTTTTTGCCAGAATTCATTCAAACTGGGAATTCCAGCCATAGCAAATGACTTACAACTCCCTAAAACCCTGTGCCCACTTCACACCTCCATGCATTGGCATCTGCTGTTCTTTCTGCCTGAAATGTTATCATTCCTGCCCAAACACGCCCGCAAACTGCCTGCCAGCCAAACAGCCCTCCTTCAACACACAGTTTCAGTGTTACCTCTACTATCAAGCTTTATCATCCACCCCCTGGCCTCCCCATGCAGAATTAACCACCCCTCCCTTTCTGTGTCAGTACAGACATGCCACAGGCCCTTCCAACACTCAGAGTTCCCATGTGTTTCCCATCTGCTACTCTCTGCAAGTAAAGGCAGACCCCTGGAGAGAAGGTTCTGAAGGTGTCGAATTCACCTTTGGGCCCCCAGTGTCCAGCCCAGGGGTTGGCTCATATCAAGCAGTCATCAGATGATGGCTCAAGGAATAAAATCATTATAGTGGACATATGTCATACTTCAGGCTGTCCTGTGTCCAACTTCCTGTCCTCTTCTGTCCTGGTCACTCTTTGGGACTTCTCTTTGTGTGTGGCCTTGGGAGTGAGGGGAGTCAAAAGGGAAGACCTTCCTCTCACTGCCTTGACCATCCTTCCAGAGAGAATAAGGAATGCAGTGATGCCAGGGTGGATGAAGGTCATACTTGTCATTTCTGCTGAGTGGCTTGCCAAAGCTCCAAGATTGGCTCTCCAGCCTCCAGTCCTGACTCTCTGAGAGCTGGCTGTCTCTTGGTAGTTGGCTAGCAAGTGACCCTGGCAGTCATGAAGATAACTCCCAGGTCTACAGAGCCCTGCAGGAGGAAACGATGTGTTTTTCTGTGATTAGACTCAATGGGTGAGAGGGCTGAGCTGTCAAAATGCACAGAGCTGAGATTGAACTTAAGCAAAAGACCTCCTCCACACCCCGGGCAGAAGAGGGGGACCCAGCTGGCACCAGAAGGAGGTGTAATGGACAATGCCAGAGGTCTGGGCCATGCCAGAGAGCACAGCAGCATCTACACCAATAAGAGTGACTGGGATAGTCGGTTAACTATCTGCTGGGCCACCCTATGCCCTGAGGGAGAAACGGGGGGCTACCTGGAGACTCCAGGTGATGCTGAGGAATTTTTCTGACAGTGATTGGGAAACTGAGGGCCATGGTGGGGCTTTGGTTTGCTATTGGCAAGTATTATTGATTGGGTTTCAGTGAACATCCCTTCAAAAACACTGTGAACCGAAAAATGTATTCATCCCTTCAGCAAAGTTTATGAAAGGCCTCTTCCTTTGCACAAGATGCCATGTCAATCAGCACTCTTTCCCACCTCAGGGATTTTGCCCAAGCTGTGTCCTCTGCCCAGATTTCTCTTTCCATCTTGTCTGAACCACTCCTACCCATCATTCACATTTAGTCTAAACCCCCCTTCATGCTCAGATTAGGTCTCTGGAACCCTGGTACCTCATTATATAGTGCAGGTCAGAGTTATAATTGTGTATCCAGTTATTGGTGGAGTTATTTGAAGAAAGGCCCTCTTCCCTGTTATGCAGCAGGCACCATGAGAGCAAGGAGAGTGCCTTTCCTGTTCACAGAGGCATCCTCAGCACCACACACTACAGTGTCTGACATGCAAGTATTTTTTGTTGACTAAATGAACAAAGGAGGGAAGGTGAGGAGGAAGGAAAGAAGAAAGGGAGAGAGGACAGAAGGGTTGCAACACTCCCTCCTGGCCTTCTGGTGACCACATTATGATATTGGCCCCATTTATCTTTGCCCTTAAAAGAGGAAATACTGTGATATGTGCAATTTCTGCTATTTGTGCATTACCCAGTATGTGGTATTTTATAGCAGCCCAAAAGGGTTCAGACATGAAGGCTATAGATATTTGATGCTTTCTTCTGCAGCTCAAAAAAATACCAAATATAAATGTGGTATTTTCTTATTAGTATTTTGCACATGAGACTTGAGAAGAAAGGAGACTTACAAAAACTGAGTACTAAGTCTACTCAATGTTGTACCCAGAGTGGGATCCTGGACTAGAAAAAAAGACATTAGTGGAAAAACAGGACTCTGAATAGACTTTGCAATTTAGCCAATAGATTTGTACTGGTGTTCATGTCTTGGTTTTGATGAACGTCCAAAGTTATGCAGTATGTTAACACTGGGGAATCTGGATGAAGGGTGTATACATGAATTCTTGTCCTTGCAACTGTTTTTGCTTTGCTTTGTTTTATTTTTTAGAGAGACAGAGAGGATGCATGGGGTGTGGAGGGGCCGAAGGAGAGGGAGAGAGAGAATCTCAAGCAGGTTCTATGCTCAGTGCAGAGCCCGATGTAGGGCTTGATCCCCAGGATCCTGAGATCACAACCTGAGCTAAAATCAAGAGCTGAACGTTTAACCAGCTGAGCCACCCAAATGCCCCATCCTTGCAATTTTTATGTAAGTCTAAAATTATTCCAAAATATAAAGTTTATTTAAGAAAAGAGTTCATCTGGAGGCACCTGGGTGGCTCAGTCGTTAAGCATCTGTCTTCAGCTCAGGTCATAATCCCAGGGTCCTGGGATCGAGCCCCGCATCAGGCTCCCTGCTTGGCAAGAAGCCTGCTTCTCCTGCTACCATTCCCTCTGCTTGTGTCCCCTCTCTCGCTGTGTTTCTCGCTGTCAAATAAATAAAATCTTTAAAAAAAAGAAAAGAAAAGAAAAGAGTTCATCTGGGGCGCCTGGGTGGCTCCGTGGATTAAGCCTCTGCCTTCAGCTCAGATTATGATCTCAGGGTCCTGGGATTGAGATTGGGCTCTCTGCTCAGCAGGGAACCTGCTTTCCCCTCCCTCTCTGCCTGCCTCTCTGCCTACTTGTGATCTCTCTTTCTGTCAAATAAGTAAATAAAATCTTTAAAAAAAGAGTTCATCCACTTTCTTACTCTTAAGTGTTACAAAATATAAAACCTCTACATGGAGATATGACGGATGACTTTTGTCTTTATTATACCTTCTCTGTGTTCTACAATAGCAAGCTTTTCAAATTAGGAAACAAAGTATTTTTAGTAAATATAATTAAATGGCTTGGTTTAGAAGATAGTGTGTATAAGTTTTTTTTTAATTGAAAACACAGTGGCACCATTGTGATCAAAGTGTAACAGATGTGATAATCCATAATCTTACTACTGCAACAAAACTGGATTCTGTTTTGCATGTAACTGTTCGCATGTAAAAATAATGCTGCGAAGATGCAATGGGAGTGGAGCTGTTGAGTTTTAATGCAGGTGCCTGGTTCATACTTCCTGCAGATGCAGGGAAGCAAGGGCAAAAATGAACTATTGGGACTTCATCAAGATCAAAAACTTTTGCACAGCAAAGGAAACAGTCAACAAAACCAAAAGACAACTGACAGAATGGGAGAAGATATTCGCCAATGACATATCAGATAAAGGACTAGTATCCAAAATCTATAAAGAACTTCTCAAACTCAACACCCAAAGAACAAATAATCCAATCAAGAAATGGGCAGAAGATATGAACAGACATTTCTGTGAAGAGGACATCCAAATGGCCAACAGACACATGAAAAAGTGCTCCGCATCACTCGGCATCAGAGAAATACAGATCAAAACCACAGTGAGATACCACCTCACACCAGTCAGAATGGCTAAAATTAACAAGAC
>JAQQSY010008002.1:0-10120 GCA_028646535.1 Procyon lotor | reverse complement strand
ACAAGAGCCACCGAATGAGGGTTTAGAGAGATTTCCCTGGGGAGTTCTTCGCGCTCCCTATGTGCTATGGGTTACACCAGCTCTTACGTTCTCTAATTACTTCCAACAACCCCGAAGAGTAGGAACGTTGATCCAATTCATAGATGAGAAACCCGGTGCCCAGAGAGGTTTAGAAACTTGCCCTAAGTGCCCCAGCGAATCCGGATACTTGGACTTTCAAGCCTGGGCTTCTTACTAGTATATACTTTATGGATGTCTTATATCCTATCATTGTGGGAACCTGATAATTAAAACTGAGTTAAAGAAAGAAAGCATCTGAGAGGGAATTTCGGATTTCCTTCACCTTAATTTCAGATTAACCCTTTATCGGTTGTGGTTTTAAATGCCTTGGCTTACAAGGAGATATTTAGGAGTGAGGTGGAGCCCAGCATGATGAACTGGGGGATCAAATCCTGGCTCCAACAATCTCCTGGCAGCACAAACACAGGCAAGCTACTTAGCCTCGAGTTTTCTCCTCTTCGAAGTGTGGACAGCAACCGCCTCTACTTCGGTGGTGTTGACATAGACGAACCGAGTCCCCATTTGCAAAGCCCTTCACGTGATGCCTGTACTTGGCAAGTCCTTGAAAATGAGCCTTGAGGAGGCTGGGCTCTGAAAGCTGACCCACTAGAGTTGGAACCCCAGCTCCTGAGCAGAGTGCAATCGTACGACCTTCAGAGAGTTGCTTAACCAGCTTCTCTGGGCCTTAGTTTTCCTAACTGTAAAATGGGGACACAAATATTACCCAGCCCCCAGGGTCAGCATGAGCATTTTAAGGGGTAACATGGAGGCACCTGCTCTGAGCAGGGCCTGCTGACCTGCACCGCGCTGAAAGCCAGAGCCTCCTGAAATTCTGTGCTCCGCTCCCCTCACTCTAGTCCCAGCCCTGCCTCTGAGCTCGCAGAGCCATCTAGGACAATATCCATAGTCACACTAAGTAATATGAACAAGCTCTAACATTTATATCACGGTGGTTGAGAGCAGAGGCCGTGGCATCAGCCGGGACTGGGGACCTGCGTCCCCTTCCCCAGGCTTGCAGCTCTTACCTCGCAGCCTTTGGCCATGGCGAAGCCCCCTCCCAGGAGAAGGATGATGTTCCAAGGCACCGTGTCCTGGACCTTCTTCCACGTCAGCAAGGGCTCTGTCTCTTCGTTGGAAGCTGGGTGGAGAGAAGGTACTTAGCCTGAAGAGGGGACACGGGTCCCCCCGGGGGCAGGGGAGGACCCAACACACACCCAGAACACTCAGCCCGGGGAAGGGTCACCAGCCCCTGCAGCCCCATCTTTGCGGGGACACTAGAGGGAGGGGAGGTCTCCTGGGAGCCACAGTCTGGCATCCAGCATCCGATTTTGGAACTTCAGGGAAAAAACTCCTCGAGCATCATGAGGGGCGTCTGCTCTATTCAGAATGAAAACCATTGTCATGGCTCCCAGAGCGTGAGAACCTCTTGGAACCCGGCACCCCACCTCTAGGCAGGACATCCTTTCAATGTCCCAAAACCCCTTCTGGGGTAGTGCGGATTTCATCCTCATTTACAAGAGAAAAGGCTCTCTTTGTCATCGAATGTGTACAGAGAGGGAAACCGTGGAAGGAAATGCAGGAAAAGAGAAAGGCAGAGTATCTTTGGTTCATGGAATTATGGGAGGATTTTTATTTCCTCAAAAGCAGCAGTGTCTGCGTGCAGGGGTTAGAATGGGAAGAAGCAAACGTCTATAAAGGGTTAGGGGGTGGATGCTCCGGGCTCTGCCAGCCTCTGTGGAACCAGGCGGCCACGTAGGGTGGGAGCCGCCACAGAAAGGACACACGTGAGCAGGCAAGGCTCCCGGGGAACCCTACTGACCACGGGGGGCGGGTGCTTTGCCTTCCCCATGTTTAGGAGCATAGGCCTGGACACAGACCCTCCTTGGGTGTTGGCTCACTGCACGCCCTTGAACGTGACCTTGCCTCTCTGAGCCCCTATTTCCTCGGCTGACCTGTGGCACAGAAACAGCCCCTGGAGGGTCCTCCTGAACACTGATGGGTGATAAGGGAGCTGCTGGTGGAGAGGGACAAGGTCTTGTTCGGCTCAGAGCCGGATCCCCACGTCGCTGCCTGGCACCTGGCGTGTGCTCCAAAACTCCTGTCCCCTAACGTGATGTGAGATACGGCGCCCGATGCCTGGTGCAGGGTGAACACTCTTAAAATGGAACCGTCCCTGCAGGTGGCCACCAGGGAGGCTGGGAGGCCAGGTCTGGCTCATGCATGGCCGTGCCCTCCTCCCCAAGACGATTCCTGGTCACACAACCATTGACATTTTGTTTCTCCTTCTCAGCTTTTTCCAAATTTTGTTATCTAAAATGAAAGCTGGAAGACATTGGGGGGCTCGGCCCTCTGCCTTCAGGCAACAAAGTATTATTTCATTAAAGAGGCACGCAAGGTCTGAAAAAGTAAAGGGACTTGCCCCCCACAAGAGAAGGCCCTGACCGTGACTTTAACATCACGCAGATTAAATGAGCAAAACGGAAAGTGCTAATGAGGCCCCCTGCCCCACGATAGGCACACAGCCTTCGCTCAGATTATCTTCATTATGTTCCCATCCGACCACGCCCTTGCTATTTCCTAAAAGCATAGGGTCTGACTACGGGAATCTCACAACTCCAGCCCCGCTTTATGCCGGTGAGCCGTCTGGAATAGTCTGAAAAGCACAGGCTCTGAAGCTGAACTAGATTCGAATCCTAGCTCTGCCCTACGGCTGTGGGATTTGAGCTAGTGACTCTACTTCTCTGAGCCTCAGTGTCCTCATCTGCAAAAAAGGAGCAATTGTAGCTCCTCAGAGACCCACTGGGAGACCCACTGGGCCCATGGGGGCAAAGGGATCAGCTCTGGGTGTGGGCCAGAGCAAGTCCTTGGTTATTCATTTCACAAATATATATTGAGGACTTACCGCGTGTCAAGCACTCTTCTAGGGACTGCGGATTCCGAAGTGGCCAAAACAGAGACAAGCCCTCCCCTCGGAGAACTTACATTTCCAGTAAGGGAGGCAGGTGAGAAACCAATAAATATACAATGTCAGGAAATTTAATGTGCTAGGAAGGAAAGAAAATAGAGTAGAAGGGTGGAGAGTGACAAGGGAAGGATGCTTTTCTGGATAGTGTAGTCAGGGAAGGCCTCTCTGGGGAGGTGACATTTGGACAGAGTCTGGGTACAGTGATGGGAGTGAGCCACAAGACATCTGGAGGAAGAGCTTGACAGGTGCTCTTCCCAGATGCCTGGGATCTACCTCCGTCTCTGTTTAGCTAGCTGTGTGACCTTGATCGAGTCACTTTCTCTCCGTGGGAACTGGCCACTCTCTCAAGCTCCGTGTAAGTCCTAGGAACTTACTCAGGGTCACCCAGCAAGTCAGTACACGGCCGGGATACCGGACATGGACATCACAAGCCCTCCCCACGGCCCCGGCTGAGAGGAAGCCCTGGGATTTCCGAGCCCGCCCACAGGTAACGGAACCACAGACGGGACCTGACCAAGGGCAGCCAATCCCCAGGCTGGCTGGGAGTCTATGAGGCTATGGGGTGGCGTGGTGGAGAGCTGCCCAAATACTAAGCCAGACCAAGCAGACTCTTCCTCTCAGCAGTACCCACGGGAAGTAGAGAGACAGCAGGTGCACAGACGTGTAGCGACAGGTGAAAGGACAGAGTACAAGGGAAGCCGTGTGCTATGGGGGAGGGCGTGAGCTGGCCAGGAGTGAGGAGGCAGGAGACAGCCGCTGTGGGCATGGGAGCCGGGAGAAGGTGGGCATGACGATGCAGAGGAGATGCTAAGGGAACTCAAGTTCTAAGAAAAGCAGGAATTATACAGCAGCAGAAGAGATAAAGAAGCCGAAGCTTAAAAGCGATAGAAACTATGGAGAGGCCAGGATGTGGTCCCCGGAGCGCGTGACGAAGAAAGCCAGCTGGAAGCCAGACAGAGGAGTGGAGACAAATCCTACCCAGGCTGCGGAGGCTTTGTCCACAGCTCCTTGGACCCAGGGTTCGCTCAGCGGCGATAACCGCTTCTGGGGCCCTGTGATATCGTCTCCCTGCTGATCCTCGGGTTCTGCCCCACGCTCAGACCCCCTCCCCCACAGTGCAGATAACCTGCCTGTGACTCGAGATGACAACCCTATTTCTGGCTCCTGGTACGGAGCTCATCCCCCTGCCCCAGCTGGAGCACAGGCTCTGTCCCCGGGGTAGGGGGCCTCGTCTCGTCCTGACAGACACCTGCTGGGACCCCAGTGGGGCACAAGCTGGCCATCTGAAGGCCGGCCTGCAGAGGTATTGCTTGGGAGGGCTCAGCGATCCTTTTAAACCGACCCGGGACACCGCTAGGCTGTTTGTGCCTCGGTCCCCACCACTTCCTATCCGGTTCAAACTGGCTGGAGATTTGCACGTCTGGCCCCTTAGGCACCAGCATGAGAGTCCCAACTCCTGTCTTGGACCCGGGGATGGCACAGTTTTTCTGTAAAATCATCAGCGAGTAAATATTTTGGGTTTTGTGAGCCAAGAGGCAAAACTGAGGCTACCGTGTAGTTACTGATGTAACTACCTAAATAAATGTCCACAAATTTCTTATTGAAGAAATACACTTCACTTATGGACACTGAAATCTGAATTTCATGCAACGTTCCTGTGTCATGAGATTTTTTTCTTTTGATTCTTTTCAACCATTAAAAAAATGTAAAAGCTATCCTCCGCTTACGGGCTGTACAAAGCAGACAGCCGGCTGGATTTGGCTGACAGGTTGCTAACTCCTGCCCTGGATCGTCACCTCTGGCAGCCCCAAATTCCCAGACCAGGTAAGGCCTCAGACAGAGAAAAGGGAAGAAGCGGGACCACGTGGTAAGTGCGGTAGGGTTCAGGTCCCAGGCTGGGCCCTGAGTCACAGCCTCACCAAGCCCACTGAGACCCCAGCCTTGAAACCTTACCTTTAAAATCAAGCCACCACTTGAAAGAGGGCCTTTGGGATGGGAAGAAGAACAAGATGATGACAATGGCCACTCCGGTGACAGCATCAGAAAGAAACCTACAATGACAAGGTCCCAAAGCACATGACCCAGGGCATCGCAGGCCGTGGGTTTGGCCGATTTGCAAATGAGGATTTGTGGGTGGGAATTAGGCGCTTGCTGGGAAGGGGGCATTTTGGACGCCCCAGGATGCGGTCCTGCCTGCATTCAGCCTGGATGCAACAGGCCGGATGCCGAAGCCCTCCCTCTCTGCCCACGGCACCCTGGGGCGCTTTGAGGCCCCTGAGACAAAGGCTTATCCTCCTAGGAAGACACACTGGACCACAGAGGGAAGAATTCTGAGCACCACCAAATATGGGGTCTGTGGAACTCCCGGGGATCACCAGAACCAGGGCTGCTCTAAGAGGTTGTATGCATTTGTTCAGTTCCTGCTTGCCTTCCTCCTGGGACGGGCAGCTTACTACTCAGAGGGCAGCCCATTCACACCAGCAGAACGCAGACAGAGGCCGCCTCACAACGCAGACACAGGCCGCCTCAAAATCTAATTACCGCCTTTCAAGGATCCACTGTGCATCTTGTGGAGACATTAAGCTCACAGAAATCTCAGAAACAGCCCTCTGGGGCAGGCAGCTTCCATCTCAGATGAGGACTCTGAGGCTCAGCGAGCAGAAGCAACTTGCTCAAGGCCAGGCCACGGTCCATGCAGGAGATGGGCACTGAACCCAGGTTTGTCTGGCTCCCAGCTCAATGAAGCATGGAGCCAAATGTCCACAAAAGCCCTTTCAGCCCACACATTTGGGAAGAAGAGCATTCAAATGGCCAAGAAACTGGAAAAGATGGTCAATATCACCGTATTAGAGAAATAGAAACCCCACGCTGAGGGAGTATCATTCGTCTGCTAACAGGCGAGACTTGAAAGGGTGACGAGAGTACTTAATGGGGACGTTGGAAAACATACTGGCGGTGTGAAAAGAAACTGGTTTAACCCTGGAAACCAGTTTAATTGGTTTAACTCTGGAGGGCAGCTGGCAACGTGTTTCCACCCTTCATACATGAACACCCCTTGATCCGGTTATTGTACCTTCTAGGAAGGTATCCTCAGGGAAACTGGGCTCTTGTACACAGATTATGTGCAGGGATGTTCAGTGTGGACCAGAGGAAAAAAATAGAAGGTTTTTAGTACAGACATGTGTGGATAACTTGTGTACAATCATATATACATATATATAATAGTATATCGAGAATGAAATACCCTGCATCTGTTTTTTAAAGATAAAATATCAATCTTTGCATTGAATATCAAATCTAAGCATTGACATAGAAGTACAACCAAGATATTTTGTAAATCCAAAGAAAAGTTCTTATTTGCCATATCAGACACAATCCAAAGGGAATTAATTAAGTAGAGTAAGATGTTATCCTTCTATAGAATACTATGGAGGGTTTAGAAAGAATGAAGTAGGTCAGAAATAGTAAGTTGTCCGTGATTATATTATTATACTTTCTAATTTTTTGTAACGTGTGTATGTATGTGTATATGTACATATGTCTCTGTGTATATATTATTACGTGTGCATGTGTCTATCAGGTGTTAGACACCAAACTTTTCATTGTGACTTTTACTCTTTCAATTCAGCATTATTTGAATTTTTTATGAGTATGCATAACTTCTATAATTAAGTATATATAAAGTAAAAAAGTAAAAGAAAAAGAAAAAGCAGATTATAAAGAATGTCTACTGTAATCACATTTCTGTTAAAAAATCTTCTGTTTAGATGGGTTTCTTTATCGAAATATAATTAACATGCAATAAAATGCGCCCATTTAAAGGATTACATTTTGGCTAATGTATACAGGCCTGTAACCACCCATGGGATTAAGATGCAGAACAGTACCCAGATAGGCATTTTTAAGCCAGGAAGAAAGTGAATCATAATTGAAGACTGAGTTTCCAGGTGATTTTCACTTTCTTTGTCTTATTGGAATGTTTACAACACCCAGTTTTCATTTGAAAAAAAAAACATAAGTATCTACATTTTGGAAAAATAAGACAATGGTAAGAGCCACTCCTCTTGGCTCCATGAAATGACATTGGTTCTTTCTCATGATAATTTCTCATGAGATCAGAACCTTATATCACCCATTTTAGTGGGGGGAGCCTGAGGCTCCAAGAATCACTACTCTCCAAGGGGACAGAGCTGTATGGGTCTCACATTCTATTTCTACTGGATGGAGCTGATGGAAATCACCAGATCTCGCTGAAGCCAGAGGACATGTTTCCTATCTAATCATGTTCTGACATACCAGAATCTGACATAGTCGCCCACTTGCTCTTTCTTGAAAGGCTCCCCAGTCGTGGCCTGTGCTCATTTTTTGCTCCCAGTTTTCCGCCTACCTCATGGCCTGCTTCTTCCATTCTCGCCTCTACCCAGCTCCCGTTCTTCTACGCGCTCCCTTGCAATATTTGAAAGACCTATTTGACTTGACAACTCTAATCCAAGTCCAAAATCAAATGGTTGATAAGCCACCCACAGCCCAGCCTCCTAAAGAACGTTCTTCTCCAACTAACCACCATCCCTGCAGGTGCTCCTTCCTTCGTATCCCCAACTCCTACCAGGTAGCAGGTGCTATCACTTCTAACTTTCAAACAGACCTTGATGGCTGCCTGTCCGATGCTACCGCTTCAACGCACACCAGCAAGGCCTTTCCCTTAGACCAGAGTTCAGTGAGCATCTTCTGGGCCACACAGTGAACACTCTTGACTTTGCAGGCCACACGGTCTCTGTTCCAACTCAACTTCGATGTTGCAATAGGAAAACAGGTGTGGATGATTCATAGATGAACAGGTGTGGTTAAGTTCTCATGAAACTTTATTTGTAGACACAGACCTTGGAATTTCATATAATTTTCACATGTCACAAATATTATTCGTCTTTTGATTTTTAGCCATTTAAAAAGGTAAAAGCCATTCAAAACCTAGTGCTGGGCCAGATGTGGCCCAGGAGTCTTAGATTACCAGCCCTGTCCTAGAGGACGGATGGTGTTGGTCATCTAGATGGTGTTAGAGCTCCTACCTGTTTCCCCTAATCCATCCCCTAAGAAGTAAAGCTCATATTTTATGGAGTTCTTTCCATGTGCTCTTCTAATCACTTGACATGAACTCATTGATCCTTGGACCAATCCAGTGAAAACTGTACTATGACAAGGCCATTTAACACATGAGAAAACAGAGGCACAGAGCCTCCCACACAGAAAAGACGCAAATGTTTTACACGTCCAACAAGACTCTCCAGGATCTGGATCTCTCTCGCACTTTCAGTCATGTCTTGCTGACTCTCCTCCCTTTCTGCCAAGCCTCGGCCACACTGGGCTTCTCCAAATGTGCCAACTTAAGTTCCTGCCTCCTGCTCTCAGCAGACCTCCCCAGCAGGTCTCCACTGCTTATCTCTACTCTTCTCAACTTTACTTCCTCCCAGAACCACCCAAAGTCTATGCCCCCACCTGTTCTTCTCGCTCTTGCTTTCTTTGCACTCATGACAACCTGCAGGGCTTTGTTGTTGAACCACTTGCTCTTGTCTGTGTCCCCAGCACCCAGCACAATGTGGAGCACATAATAGGCGCTCAGTAAATGCTGACTGATTGAACGAACAAAAGAACGAATGAATGAGCGAATGAATGAATGATGTGCTCAGGGTTGCACCATTTACAAGCACAAGAGCTGGCATGAACCTAGTTTTGCCTGATTCCCAAGGCAAAGCTCCTAACACATGAGAGCCCAAAATGTTTTATCATCTGAACCTACACTTTTTTGAGGGTAAAGGAGGCAACTGTTTATAGTCCCCCGGGACCAAAGGTTTTCCCCCAGCCAGTCCCTCCAGCTACAGGGCCTCTCCACCTCCAGGGGGCCCATCCCAGAATCTTCCCTGTTGGGCCCCGCCCCCGCCCCCGGTCCCCCGAGTCTCACCCAGGGGTGAAGAGGCTGGCCCAGCCAGGGATGAACTTCGGATCCCGGGAGAAGAGGAGGATGGCGAACATGCAGAAAAGGGTGAATACGGCCTGTTCAGCAAACCTGTGGCACAGACAGGCAGGCGCCATGCTGATAGTGGGCTCTGGGCAGACCACAGCCTGGGAAGGCCTGGGGCAGGTGCCTGCTGGCTGTGACCCTGCCCGGGGCCCTGCCTCTGAGAAGCTGCAAGAAGTAATCCAGTCCCCAGAGTAAGGGGAAGGGTATCCTGGGGTGTAAGGGATTCCTGTCCAGGGGTTCCCACACTCTCCCAGGCTCCTTTTGGAGCATCACATTATAAATAACCCCTAGGTTATTTTTATCATGCCCACCCGGAGTTTCCCAAGATCCTAAGGAGAATCACCAGAGAGAAAGAAAAAGCAAAGCATTGGTGCAGTCAGACAAGCAGAAAAAAAAGGAAACAGCCAGACAGAAACAGAGGTAGGCGAGAGAGAGAGGAACAGTTGTACATGCAGAGGAAGATGAGGCACAGAGGGGGAAGACAGACAGGGAGAGGGGCAGACACACGGAATCCCCAAATGTTGGAGTAAATATCTACCCAGTGTGCCCACTCCACAGACTGGGAAGCAGAGCCCAGAGAGGGTTAGCACTTTGCCCAGGTCTACATAGGAGTTAGTGGCAGAGCCAGCTCTTAGGTGCAGACCTCCTGACTCCTAGGTATTTTCAGCAAATGGGAACCGTGCATTGAAAAAGGTCCCAGGAGCCACCCAAGGTAGTGGTGGGTATCCCATGTGCCAAGAGGGAAAGAGTGCATTAGCTCAAAGGGCAGGAAGTCCCCCCTCAACTCTACCCTCAGGGGCTTCCTGGTCCTCAGGCTATTTCCCCCAGCACCTGGCCAAGAGGCTGACTGTGTAAGCCACCCCCTTGCCCCCCATCTCCAGCTTCTAGGCCATCATCCTGAAATTCCCCGGAAATCAGCCTCCAGGGGTCCAGGGGTCAGACCAGGAGGTAAGTCTCCTGAAAGTCTATGCTGGGCTCTCTCCCCACCTCAGGAACCCCCGTACCACGCACTTGATGGGCCCCAGGTTCTGGAATTCCTCCCGAATCACGGCACGAGCCCTGTCTTCTGCATCAGTTTT
>JAQQSY010008001.1:0-10121 GCA_028646535.1 Procyon lotor | reverse complement strand
TGCGCTTGAGGCAGTGTGGAGCTACCGGTGTCGGAGGTTCTAGACCGCTACCGGCCCTGGAGACGTGGGCCAATCTGTAAGGGACACTCCTTCCTCAAGCCAGTACTTGTGGGCAAGCAGGTGATGGGGTGGGTGGAAAGCCATCGACCAAGGAGCAGATGCGAAGTGCGTGAGCCCCAGGGCCCATCAGGAGGCATCTTGGTACCCCTTTCCTTCCTGCAAGCAGGGTCTCCTTCACCAACACCCCGAGACACGTGAGGAAGACCCAGGTCTCCATCCTCTGTCAAGACCCATCCCTGACCTCCTCCCAACCCACTTCCCATCCTCTCTCCCGTTTCTCTTCTAGACGGCATTCTCCGCTCCTTAGGAGCCCGCTTTCCGAAATTACGAAGCGCGCAAGCAAATAACCCTCCCTCCGTGAGTGAGGATAAAACTTCAACTTCTCCCCAGAAGTCCCCAGGGCTTTGAAGCCCTGAAAGCTCTGGCACCTCGCGATCTCACCCTTCCATCTGAACCCCGGTGCATAGACCCCCACCCCCTCTGGGCTCTGGGACTCACTGAACTTCTCCCATCCCAGAGCCTAGCATCTGCCCTTCTGCTGACCAGCCCCTAATAATCCTTTCCATCTCAGCACAAATGTCACTTCCTCAGGCCTTCTCTGATTCCCTAATCCAAACCAGGTTCCTCCCCTGGTCCCTTATACTTTCTCACGGTGTTAGGTCATAGTGTTAGGTCTCAAGTGTTGGCACTTGTCAACATTTTAAGCTGCAATGTTGCGTTTATTTCTTTACTGTGTGCCTGTGTAGACCACCAGCTTCATGGAGGCAGGGCCAGTGTCTGGCTTGGTTCACCTCATTATCCGGCACAAAGTGGATGCTCCTCTTTCTGTGGAATGTGTGAACCGCATGCCAACAGGGTGTCCATACATGTGAGGGCTTATATAAACAGTTGCTCTTGAGTACAGGATGACCATCACGTTAGTGCTGGTTGGAGAACCATTGGGATTATGCACAGATAATGCCCCAGGGAAGAGACGACCCTTTTCACAACCTCTAAAAATTGCCAGCATCCGACTCCAGAAGGGAGTGTCATCCATTTTGAGGGGAACAGTACACAGTTATGGCCCCTCCTTATGCCAGATTCCTGTTTCGTTTTATTTTATTTTTCCTTCCCTTTCTCTATGTTCATCTGTTTTATTTCTTAAATTCCACATATGAATGAAGTCATATGGTATTTGTCTTTCTCTGACTTATTTCGCTTAGCATAATACCGTCTCGTTCCATCCACATCATTGCAAAACTGGCCACCACTTCTTTGCTTCAAACCTTGCAATGGCTTATAATCCACCCATACTTCCGTTCGTTCATTCACTCAATTATTCAACAAACATTTTTGAGAGTCTGTTATATTTTAGGAACCATTCTAGATGCTGCTGGTACAAGCAGAAAACAAGATCCCTGTTCTTGTGGAACTTACATTCTGAGGGAGTCAGGATTAAGATCCTACCAGATAAAGCTCCAGTGCCTTCTCTTGGCATTCAGAGACCTCAGGAACTCAGCCTTCAATCTAAGCCCCAGTGCATAGACCCCCTTTAGGCCCTTGGACTCACGTTGTGTCTTTTCTCTACCTCCACCTCTGGACACATTTCACTCACTCTCCACCCATGTATCTCTCGGGGCAGTGGCGAAAGGTCATCCAAAGACATATAGCCACTAAGCACTGAAGTTGGTATTCAGTCCATGCATGATGGCTTTAAAGCCTGCTGCTCTTTATGTATTTTCCAGGTTCTGGGCATACAATAGGGGTTCGAAAGTGCCTTTTTGGTGGACCATAGTCTCACATTTATTTTCCCTTCCTTTGACACCAGCCCAGGCCAGGGCATATTTCTTCTAGTTAATCTGAACAGCAGATTGTAGAGTTTGCTTTCAAACGTTCTAAGACCAGGTCCCAGAGTAACCCTATTCAACGGAGAACCAGTGTGAGGGACAGGTAGGGTTTGGGGGGTCTTTGGGAGCTGAGGAGACTCCAGGGACTTTGGGTTCGTCATGGACTCCAGAGTTTCTGGGGTTGCTACGGATTCTGTAGACTGGGATAATTCCACAGACATGGGGACTCCAGGTAGGCATGCAGTCTTCACAGGTGTCAGTTCCAGTTTATTTCACTTTTTCTGGAAGTTTCTGGAAGCATCCCTTACAGGCTGCTACAGAGCAGGGCAAAGAAAGAAGTATATTGGAACAGGTCTAGAGGTGAGGTATCCAAATCTTAAAAAGTAAAGAGTCCTGTCTCTCTCTTTGAGCACAGAATTACAGTAATGTGGAGGAGGCACTGGCTTTACCTTTTCTCAGAAATCTCATGACTGGAGTCTTCAACCCTGTCTTCTCCTGCTGTTCCTCCATGTGCATTCCCGGCACCGGGAGCCCACCCAGTGTTCCCCAGACTCCTCTGGGAGGTTCTGCCTGACTTTGCCAGGTAGTGTTAGTCCCTCCTTCCTCTGGGCAACCATTACCCCCACCTCAGCCCTGTTACTATAAGGCTGCTATGGCTCTCTGAGGGCAGGGACCAGGTCTCACCCATTTCTGAGACCCCAGTATTGCCCAGCAAGGAGTTAGGTGGGCATTTTGGTGGAATTTAAGATGCATGGTTTAAGCACAAGGAACACCAGTTACTAGAGCAGAATGTAAGGAGGGCAGCAGGGCATTTCTGATCCCAGAGAATTATAAATGGTAACTAACAGTAGGCCTGTCTCTTCCAAGCCCTGCTAAGGATATGGGGTCCAAGGTAAATGAAAGAGCACCTTGGCTCTGGGCTGGTCTCCAAGCACTTCAGGCTAACTTGGGTCTGTGGCATCTACAGAATGTGTTGACCACAGCCTGCCAAACACTCAGAGACCAAAACCTTTGGTTTCTACTCTGATGCCACAACCACTGTTAGGGGCTCTTTTGACCCCCCCTTCCCAATATGGATTCAGTGTGAAGGGGTGTGTGTGTGTGTACATTGCTGATTCTAATTAGTCTTTTAGTTTTCATCCTTCTTCCTTTCATCATCTATAAGATGATCTGGCAGCACATTCTGGTATTTTAGATGCTCTATAGGACTGGGGATGATAATTCCTTTAAACACTGTATGTACCTCTCTTTGGGAGTCTTACTGCCATGATTCTGATAGACTAGATTCCAGACACAATGGACACCCACCAACATCCGGTTCTCTGAAGATGGGCTGATTGTGATTTTCCTGGCTCTTTAGGCTTGAGAGGCATCTTGGCTTCTTGGCTTGCTCTGACTGTAGGGTTGTTTTCTGCTTTGATCGCTGCAACTTCCTTTGTCAGCTGCTTTCTGATAGATTTCATTCTAAGGAAATGACCCCCCCTCCCCGATCAGTTCTGGCTCTCTGCCCCCCCATGGGGTCTAGTCTTGACCAGAAGTTCTGGTTTAGAGCCTCAGTGACACCACCGGCTTGCTGTGTTATCGAGGGCAAGCCATACAGCTTCTCTGGGAATTGGTTTCATCCCCTGTAAGATGGGGAGACCTTGTTTATCAGGCTGCGGGGCTCAGATGAGGTCAGCTTAGGAAAGCGCTTTGCAAACTGGAAAGGATTGTTAATTGATTTGTAAGCCCAGCTGATTACACTTGAAAAACAGCTCCCCAGTTTGCCCTGCTGTCTTGTGCCTCTTCCTTCTCACCCCTTATAGTCAGTCAGTCCCAAGACCTGTCTCTTCGACGGCCCCTCTTCACTTGTCTGGCTCAAACCTGGCTCTTTGCTGCGTAGTTTGTGGCAACAACTTCCTGCCTAGGAACAACTTCCTTCCCTTCCGTGGCAATAACTTCCTGCCTCTGGGCCCCTGCTGGTTTGGTTTCTGTACAGACATCTTGCCCTACGAGCTCTCCTTCCCACTGTAGCACTGTTCCATGGCTCTCGACTGACAACTGAGTCCAAGACACTCTCTGGCCTGACCTCTGGCAACTCTGCCCTTCTCATTCTGGGCTTCTAGCCAACACATTTCGCCAACTTGCAAGAGTCTTTATGAACTAACAGCAAGAAGCCCTTTCAACTTCATTTTTAGCCATTTCCTCTCACTCTCAGTGCACGTGACATTGAACAAAGACCCTGGCAAGTCCTCAAATGTGTCTCTGGGCTACACAAATAATGAGTACTCAGCCCCCCAGGCCCACTTCAGACAGCACCCAGGGGATTCCGCTGCCTTCTCCAGGGCTGCCCCTTCCTGCTTTACTTTCTCCTTTACGAAATCCGCTGAAAACCTCTGTCATTTGGACCTGTTTGTGGCTGGGCAAGGACCCTGTCTTTCCCTTTCCATGCCAGCCTTGCAGGGCCTGCCAGGGAGAATTTCATCCCTGGTACTCACATGACTGGGACAAAGCAGAGGAATGTCAATGCAGTTGCAATGGCTCCATAGACAAAGCCCTGGATCAGCCCGTTAATGAAAGACTTGCTGGATGAAGAACTCTTTCCTGGAAAAAGAGAGCGTGTGAGAAAGGCTTCTCTCCTGAGGCCTTGGAATTGGAGCCCAAGTTCTGCTCCCTCCCCATTCCGCTCTTCCTCCCTCTACCCTCACTTGTTATCAGTAGGATGCTCAAAGAGTGGGTTCCATTTTGGTTCTTCCCCTTACAGAGAAGCGTCGTGCCCATTTTTGGCTGCCCTGCCAAGCTGATGGTGCTGTTGGCCCAGGGGGCAATTATGGTGGAAGTCACCCGGAGGCGGCCGTCTGTGTCGTTCACACCCACAGGAGCACCTCGCACCCACCACTGCACGGAGGGTGTGGGGAGCCCATGGAAAGAACAGCTGCACTGTAGAGTCTTTTCCACGGAACAAGAGGAATAGAGTAGCCTGGCGGGTGCTGTGGGGAGGGAGGGCCAGCAGTTAGCAAGGCATCCTGACTTCCTTTCTCCCCTTTCTCCAGGACCCAACCATCTCCTTATTCGTGATTCCCAAGGAGCTTCGGAAAGACCTTCCAGACCTTTCTGGAAGCCCAGAGGAGGTGGGCTTCACACACCACTTCCCCTTCATCCTCTCTCCTCACCTGGCCTGAAAGTGAACACTGGACCTGACTAATGGCAAAGGAACTTTCTGAGGATCTCCATTGCTGCTGACCTGTCCCCGAGCCCAGCCCCAGGCTAGACTTCCTCGCCTCAGCTCCTCTCCTCCTTCCCTCTTCCTCCCATCCCTCAGGCTCTGCTCCTTCCCAGCTCCACCTGTGATCAGTTTCTCCCTCTGTCTCTTACTGTCTGGATGCTGGTGGCCAAGCCACTTCCCTTCTCTTTGTTCTTTCCCAGTTTGGAAAAGGGGGGTTTTCGCTGAACCTGTATCCTGTCATGGATGTAAGAATGAACGCCCTAAGGTTGGCAGCGTTCCTAGCTGAATACATGGTAAAATGTTACTCATTCAATAAACAGAACACCTTTCTAGACTTCATTCTTCCCAGTCCCAGGTGGCCTTTGATTGGGCACTCATCCTAAGCAGAGATTGCTTTGGCATTTTCTGGGTAACGACATTTGAGACTGCCCCACTCTACGCAGAACAGGTAGGATATATTGTCCACTTGGTGACTTTGGTCGGTTGATAAGGGTCAGTCAGTCACACTCTACAAGGTCTCCAATGAGGAATCAGTGCTTAGTGTTCCCACATGCTTTTCCACTGAAGTTGTTTGGGGTTACTGGAAGAAAGGGTTAATTTTCTCTTAAACAGTAGCCCTTGATTTGAACTTTCCATCTGGGTCACTTGGGGGGATGAGGAATTTGAAGGGACTCCCCCCCACTGCTGTCTTCCGGAATGTTTATTTTCACCATCTGGGAGAGCACGCCTGTGGACAGCGGCAACCTGACTAACCCCGGGCCTTCCGGCTCCTAATGCTCTCATGCCTTCAACCGGCCTGGCTGAGTGCCCGCGCTCCCCCCCAACCCCGCTCCCCGGTCCAATCTGCTATTCACCCCAGCCACGACCCGGCACACAGATGTCTAGTCCGCGCTGGGTCATCTGGTACCCTCCACCCTTACGTCCTCCCCTCTCCTACCCCCGCAGCCCAGCCCGGCCCCGTCCTGGAGCCTCAGGCACCTCCAGCACTCTCTCTCGCCCCACTCACCCAGCTGTGGCTGTGGTTCTGCCATTTGCAGCTGCGGTGGTTCCCAGGAAGAGGAGGGGTTAGGGCCTTCGCCGCAGGCTCTCACATCAGAGCCCTGTGGTTGGGAAGGCGAGATGATGAGTAACTGAAAGAGGATGTGGGGATGAGAGAGCAGAAAGTATTCTTAGCAGGCCACGGGCTTCAGTCCCTCTGGTCATCCCGGAGGCCTGTTCACCCTCGGAAGCAGGAATCACACGGGATGAGACGTTCAAGGGCGTCTAGGGACCGGCAGCACCCCTACGACCTCTGTGAGGCCCCAATGCCACGTGTCCTCCTCTCTCCTCTGGTCTTTCCCTCCTAGTCCCAGCCCACTTGGGGGAAGCTCGGTTACAGAGTGTTGGGGTTCTGTCTCAAAGCTAATAGAGACTCATGGAAGGGCTGTGCTGTGGACCTCAGAGGGACAGGGCTAGTCTGGGGCTTTGGAATAACCCACTGGGGACACAGGAGAAATGGCCTAGACTGCAGCGACTCAGGCCAGGTGGCCTGGAATGCTGGTCGGGGGAAAGAATGCCGAGCTTGAGTTAGTGAGTGGGTCCTAAGGGATAGAGACGTTGGGACAGCCTTAACAGATCCTTTGGGAAAAGGAAAATGAATAGGAATTCCTACTGCTGATAAGAAAAGGTCCAGACTTCTTTGTTTTGCAAATGAGGTTCTCCACAATTCTGCCTCACCCTTGCTTCCGGTCTCCCTGTGCCTTTCCCAGCATTTTCCACGCCAAAGGGAAAATGCTGCCTTCTCCAATCGCTCAGGGGTTTCTCCCTTCCACACCTTTTCCTCTTGCAACTCTGTTCCGTCCACGTTCACACCCTACTTCAATTTCAGAGCTGAGTTCAGGGCCAGCTCCTGCATGCAGCCTTTCCTGACCTCCCCACCCAGGAAGAAGTGGGTAAATCTCTCCCCTTCCAGAATCACCAAGTTGTTTCATTTGTTGTTTTTTGAGGAAAGAATCAGTTTTCTCCTCCTACTATTTTTTTTGTGCAGCCAGACAACATCTACTTACCCTGCTCTCCCTTCCTAACAAATCCAGCTTCGTTTAGGGGGGCAATGTTGAAAGCTAAGGCACCACTTTGTCTAGACTCCTTTGTCGTTAACGTGGGGCACGTGACATTGTTTTAGTGGAAGTGAGCTGGAGATTCCTGGGAAAGTTTTCCTTTCCTGATATTCTCATTTCCTTCTTCCTTGTCACTTCCTTCTCCTTCCTCCCTAAAATATGGATGTGATACTAGATGTAGAGCAGCCTTTTGGCAGCCGTGAGGTAACCATGAGGATGAATGCCACTCTTCAAGTGCATTCTTGCAGAACAATTTGAGGAGCCTGGTCCCCAGTGGCCTTGTGGAACTGCTACACAAGCTCCGCACAGCCTATCTCTGTCCATCTCCTTCCATAAGGAAGACAAATCCTCATTTGGTCAGGTCGCTTTCGTTGGGAAGCTAAGGAAATGTCTCAGAAGAGAATCTACCTAAGACCGAGCTCCTTAAGGGAGGGCCCTACATCAAAGAGAACTTTGTGATCCAGAAGAGCTTAGAAAATGACTTTTGATAGTCACTGATAAAATATTCAAATTTCAGTCTCACTTTTCATGAAACTATCCTCTCCCCCACTTTTTTTTTTTTTTTTTTTTTTTTTGGCAAAGCATTGATTTAAGAGCAAGAGCCCTGGATTTGAACACTGATTATGTAAGCTATGTCACTGATTCACTGGAGGACCACAGATGAATCCTTTCCCTCTCTGGGCCATGAGTCCCTCATTTCTGTATCAATTCCTGGAAAAGGCAGGATGAGGGGATGTGTCCCCACTCTGTAAGACCTTGGGGCAGACACTGCTGGCTTCTGACTCAACAGCTGTCCCAGTCCCTTTTGCTTCTACTACAGAAACTGAAGATAATAAATATTAATGTTCCCACGTTCCCTTACATGTATATCTTGGTAGTCAGGTGACACGGTTCTGATTAAAGAAAAAAACCTTCCCAACCATATTGATATTTTACTGTTCAGAAAGGTCACTTAAACCTAGAAGGGAAAAAGAAAGCAAAACCCTAAAATTGAACACAAACAAGATCTAGTAAACAAATGAAAACCATGATAACAGAACAATTCTGGAAGAATATCTATTTCAAGTAACCTTTGGACACAGGCCTCTGGCTCTAGGGTTTTAAGGGAGACAAAGAAAGCTATCAGTATTGGTATTGTAATTTTGAAACTATGTTTTAAAGATTTTTACAATAATGAAAAACAGAAACAAGAAACTATATAAAATACAATAATTTAAGAGAAGAAAGTAAAGTTTAATTTTAATTGGCAATATTGGTACAAACTCTTGGTTTAAAAAAACAAATTCTGGGCGCCTGGGTGGCTCAGTGGGTTAGAGCCTCTGCCTTGGGCTCAGGTCATGATCTCAGGGTCCTGGGATCGAGCCCCACATCGGGCTCTGTGCTCAGCAGGGAGCCTGCTTCCCCCCTCTCTCTGCCTGCCTCTCTGCCTACTTGTGATCTCTCTCTCTGTCAAATAAACAAAATCCTTAAAAAACAAAAACAAAAAAATTCTATTTCCATATTCTGTTCATTGAAAGAGCCTAGAAGCAACTACCCATCCATAGTGATAAACATCCCTAGCACCTATATCTTGGTTTCCAAATAAGATGATACATCAGCATGCTGGAACCTGCATCAACCAACTTTTTTTTTTTTTTTAATTTTTCTTTAAAAAAATTTTTTAAAGACTTTATTTCTTTGTTTGACACATACAGAGAGATCACAAGTTGGCTGAGAGGCAGGCAGAGAGAGAGGGGGAAGCAGGCTCCCTGCTGAGCAGAGAGCCCGATGCAGGGCTCCATCCCAGGACCTGAGATCATGACCCAAACTGAAGGCAGAGGCTTTAACCCACTGAGCCTCCCATACGCCCCATAAGCCAACTTTAAAAAAAAAAAAAAGCCGATTATTAAATTTTTAAGAATACTGCAAGCCAGTTGTCAAACACAGTCATTATTATAATTTAAATTATATAAACTCACAAATTATATTAAAAACAAAGGCACTAATTACTCAAAACTACTTCCTAGTTTTTCTAGTACATCTCACTGTTATCGGTGTTCTTGAGGTTATTTACATCTATTGTATTCGTATGATGGAAATACTACATAATGGTGAGTTATTGGCTCTCTTCCTAACTTCTTATCACGAGGTGGTAGCTTGAAACTGTCTATGGTGAGAGTGTCTACACGGCGGAAGTTGGCAATGCTCCAGTTCAGGGCTTCTTTTTCCCTTTGGAGATCTGGTTATTAAATATTTATTAGCATACCATTGCTAATATTTCCTACTCAAAGGAAACCATTCATCTTGCAATAGCCTTCCATAAACCAAACAGCTCTTTGTTAGTCATTTTAGAGCTATTCACTGCTACCACCCAAGTGGCAATAGGATTTGGCAGCTCCTCAGGTGGTTAAAAAAAAAGGGGGGGGGTAAGACCACCTGCTCGTGGATACGTTGAGTACCTCCTCATATTCCCTTGGTAGTATGCTCCTCTATAAGCCATTTCCATTTTATTACTGAACTCTTCTGGGCATGGCCTTCCTAATTAGCATGTTTATCTATAACTGTGAGTATTTTAGGTTTCAGGATTATTTTGCTTTCCTTAGTCCTATGGGCAGTTTCAATCAAAGCCCCATAGTGGCTCCTTGTCTCTCAAATGGAAATTTTCTGATTAAAAAAATCCCAGGAGTCGCCACTGGGTGGTGCTCACTGGCTTCTGTCATAAACTGCAGTCCGCCTAAGGACTCCAAGACTTCATTCTAGTAATTTAATGGTTTGGGGTTAGGCCACATTCCCAAATGTTGAATGTGTGTCAGCCAAAATCCAAATAAACCAGTCAAACACTAGGCTTCTGATGTGCTTTTTTCATCAGACAGCTTATATTTTTCAAATTAATAAATGTGTTTTTATTACACACATTCAACACACACCTCCAAGCTGTGTGAGCTTGGAGAAGTT
>JAQQSY010008000.1:0-10121 GCA_028646535.1 Procyon lotor | reverse complement strand
GGCACTGGCAGAGATATGCAGACGGGCAAAGACCATGTCCAAAGCTCATGTCGCTATCCCAGCAACAGGCCTGTTTCCTGATGGAGACAGGGGACGTCCGGGTCAATAATTCCCCAGCTGTTCTCCCTCCTCCCGCACCTGCCAAGCCCCCCAGGTGAATTCTCCCTGTGGCCGGGAGCCCAGTCTTGGAGGTGCGCCCTGGGTGGGATTCAGGCCCGCGGGGTCCCTGACTCCGTCTGAGAGCTCTGGGCATCTGTCCTCACACCTGGCCTCTGGGACCCGCAGCCCCAGCCCCATATTCAGGCACGTCCCAGTCAGCTGTAGGGCCTTTGCCTGTGTGCCTCCTCCCCTCCCACTACGGTCCTCAGACTGGCCTTCGGAGGACAGAATTTGGGACCCTTTTATGTCCACCTCACAGCAGGAAAGCTGGGCTCAGTGCCTCATTGGCTGATCTCGGACCCTACAACTCATGTTCCCTGAATATTCCATGTGCTCCCGTGTGACCTGCAACCCATGTCCCTCTCCCCAGGTTCCCCCGGGACCCTGTTTCCTGTGGTCCCCGTTAGCCCCGCCTCTCCTCCACGGGTTAGTGTCCACTGCCACCCAGGTACTCCTCTCGGAAGCCCACAGGACTGCAGCGTGCAGCCACGTTGCTGTTCCCAACAATGTCCCTCCTGCTAGGTGGCCCCAGCTCTGGGGGCGGGAGGGGGAGGGCGGGGCCCCGCTCCCTGCCTCTGGCAAGGGCCTTTCGGCCAGCAGTGCATGCTGGGTAGCGAGCCTCACCCCCTGGGCTTGCGTGGGAATGCTTCAGCGGTGCCCACTCTCCCGGAGCCCGTCAGCGCCCAGTGCTGCCACCGCTTCGCTCCCGCTGGTCACTCAGCTGGTCTCGGTCCAGGACCCCAAGGGCCATGGCCAGGACAGCCCTGAGGCCTCTTGCCTCCTAGAAGCAGAGGGGGAGGGAAAAGTGAACTTAGCTCTGGCCAGGAGTCCTCCAGCTTGGTATGGTAAGGCCCAGAGGCCAGAAGAATTCCACCCCATTTCTGGCAGGCGCCCCAGGGTGACAGAGGGAATCCAGGCACCAGGCAAATATTTATTGCACGTCAATACGCCAGGCCCTGTTTTAGGCACCGCAGACACAGCATGAATAAGGCTTCATGGAGCTGACATCTTAGTGGGAGAGACAGAATAATAAGTAAAACATATAATAAGATGGATGCAGTTGGTTTTAGGGAGATTGAGACTTACACAATTTGGGGGGGGCCTCATTAAGAAGAAGAATACAAACTTACAAGTCCCGCATCAGGGTGTGAAACTGAGTGTTTATTTAGAATGGAAAGGAGCTCAGGACAACTTGAGGGAGGGGCTGCTCAAAAGGCGGCCTGGGGCTTCCCCTTCCCCAGCATAACTACCCCTGTGTCTCTGACGGGATGGTGCCGGTGCCCCAGTAGAAATAAGGCAAGGGAGGGGTCAGGGAGGGAGCAGAGGATGCGGGGAAGGGTTTGTAGTTCAGGCGGGGCGCAGGAAAGGCCTGGGGAGGAGATGTTTGAGTCTGTGGGGGCCTGAGAGGCCCGGAGATGGCTTGTCTGTGGGGCAGAGGAAGCTGCGTGCCGATCATCTTCCATCCCTGTGATGACTGTGTGAGGCGGGCGAACCCCTGACCCCGTCTGATGGATACGGAAACCCAGTGAGCCTGCCCTGGGCCGGCTTCTGCTGGGGACTGGGGTTTCCGTACACTCAGGAAATCGCCGATTCTTTATCCTAGAAGCCCTCTCAGAGTCAGAGTGCTGAAGCTGAGAGAGGGATGGGACCCCGGTCTCTAACCGGGGTTAGAGACAGGCACTGGGGCTGGCGCGGGGAGGCAGCCTGCCCGGTCTCCAAATGTGCCTCTTCCCTAGCCCAGAGCCGCCCCCCTACCTCCCCGAGGCCATCCAGACCTCACTCCCCGTCTCCCCTGCCTTCACCACCTGCCTGTCTCTCCAGGGCACCGAGAGGAAGGCTTTCTCTCTGCTGGGGAGGGGCTCTAATGCATAGGCACTAACACCAGTAGAGAGACCCTCAAGCATGACACTAACTGCCCCAGTCCGGCCCCTCCTGCTGTCCTCTGCAAGCACTTCTCAGCCACAGCTGCCCCCCGCCCCCCGCCCCGTCCTCCCCAGGTAAAGAGGATGGGCGCTCCTGCAAGAAGGTGACTATCCGTATGACCATCCGAAAGAACGAATGCAGGAGCAACACCCCTGTGAGTGGCGCCCGCCTGGCGGTGGGGGTGGGGGGGGCTTCGCGGGGTGGGCTGCACGGTCAACCTCACCCGCCCGCCCACCTCCAGGTGAACCTAGTGTCCTGCGACGGGAGGTGCCCGTCCGCCAGCATCTACAACTACAACATCAACACCTATGCCCGCTTCTGCAAGTGCTGCCGGGAGGTGGGCCTGCAGCGGCGCTCCGTGCAGCTCTTCTGTGCCACCAACGCCACCTGGGTGCCCTACACCGTGCAGGAGCCCACCGACTGTGCCTGCCAGTGGTCCTGAGACCTGGGGGCTGGGGCCGGCTGGACCACCTCTGCCACCCCCACCTTCTGCTCCCAGCGGGCCCAGTGTGCCGGGGGGCGGGCCTGGGGGCGCTACAGGTGTGGAGAGCAGGTAGGTGCTGGGCACAGAGTGATGGGTGGAGGCTCGGAGAGGGACTAGAAAGGGCCACCCCTGCCTATCCTGGCTTCTTCTCTGGCCTCCCTCTCCCGCATGCACGGGAAAGCGCCATACCTGAAGGCTCAGGGAACTCGACTCTGTCCTTGGGCGAGGTCTGGAATGGGCCCGAGGCCTGACTCTGGCTGTAGGAGGAGAGGGGGAGAGCTTTCCCGGGAAGCCAGGGCCAAAGCTAGACTCAAGACCACGTGCAGGGCCAGGACGTGGTGGCCCATTCTTTCTGGGAGAACCGCAGACACAGTTAAAGGACAAGGAGGCTTTAATTGCAACACACAGGCCTGCATGCGGCTGTGCTGGGGGACTTCCCAGAAGCAAAGAGGGTGGGTTCCCAGGTCCTCCCACCAAAGTCTGCGAGGTCAGGCCCAGAGACGGGGGGAATGGGCTCAGTGACCTTCGAGTCCCCCGTAGACCCAAGAGGGATGCCCTGGCAGTCTATTGCTGACCTTGCGGTTCAGGAAAGGATTTAGAAGAACAGACTCATGCCGGCTCCCTATGTTCCCCCCACCCCTAGCCTTCCTGGCAGGTGAGCTGGCTCTAGTGAGGCAGTGGCAGGAGCCCCCAAGGGCCTTTGGTTGTTTTAGGGTGCCTTCAGCCTGGAAGGGTAATGCCTGGCTTTGCAACGTCCCTTTTCTCCAAGGACGTAGCAGAGTTGGTCTCTGGAGGGGCCTGAGTGTGAGTTTTGTGGCTCAGCCAATTCCTGGCTCTCTGCTTCGTGGGGCTGTTGAGCAGGAGAGCATCCATCAGTGGAAAATGTAGGCCCTCTACACGTACAGCTGCTCTTCCAGCATTTGTCAGAGCCTTGTCTCTGAACCAGAGTGTCCTTAACGCCAGGGCTAAGGTCCCCTCACGCCCCACTCTACAAGTCACTTCCCATGCCACTCTGTGCCGCCGGTGCAAAGGGCACAGACGTGAGGTTGTTCATGCCCCAGCACTACCCTCCTATGCCTGGGGCCGTGCGGCCGCCCTAGGGTTGGGGTTAGAGGCCTGTGCCAGAACAGGCCCCAGCCGTTCCCGCAGCCTCTTTGTTCTTGTATCTGTATTTCGGTTCTGTATCTAATAAACCATGGAAAGACACCAGGCCTCTGAGCATCTCTGAGGCCGTCCCGTCTCCTTTGACCCTGAAGGAATTTCCGATGTGAAGAGAAGACCCTATTTTACGGCCCTGAGGGTCACTACAACTTCTCCTGCCCCACCGGCCCCCAGCACACCCCCCCTCTTCCCAGTGCCTGCCTCCAGCTTGTTGGAACTGAGCTGACAGGAGACTGGCTCCCAAAGGAAGGGGTGGGAAGAAGGACAAGGACATGGGGAGCTGGAGAGGTAGCACCCCAGTGGGGGCGCGGCTCAGTTTGGAAAGGCAGCCTCAAGCTTTCAGATGACTGTTCTTCATCTACCGATCATCGACGACCCAGCTTTGCCGACTTGGCCCTCCTGGGCTCTAGCTGGAGGCAACAGCTCCCCAACAGCTCCCCAACAACCTCCCACCACCATGGACTCCCAGGGGGCCTCGCTTCTGGGGATCACACCCGTCACTGGAATCACACTATTCCTGCCTTTTCATCCCTCCTCACCTGCCTTTCCAGCCCGGCATCCCCTTCTGCCTGTACCTCCCGGAAGCCAACCTCCCACCCCAACCCTCTGGCCAAACATCCCGGTCCCCTTCCCTCAGCTTCTCCTCCTGGGAAGCCAACTCCTTTACGCTCACACACTCCAGCAAGAGATTAGCAAGAAGCAAATCGTCACCCAGCATAATGCCCTGCTCTGTGCTATGGAGAAGACAGGAGACAGGGAGGAACTTAAACCTTCATCAGTGTTGCCCAGTTGCCCTCAAAAAGCCAGTACCAGCAGTGTTGATGTCAGTGTTCATTAAAACAATTTGGAGATGGTGTTTCACACCAAAAATACCTATACCGTTCGATGAAATTCTCGAATTTCTAGGCAGCTGTGATAGGCTGAAGGATGGTCTTCCACATATTTGTGCCAAGAACCTTGAAATGTGTGACTTGACCTAGAAAAAGGACTCTGCAGGTGTGAATAAGACTCTTGAGGCGGGGAGGTGATCCTGGCTTATCCAGGTGGGCCCAGTGTAATCCCAAGAGTCCTTATAAGAGGAAGGCAAGAGAGGTCAGAGTCAGAGGACACGGGATGACAGATGTGAGGTTGAAATGATGCACTTTGAGGTTGGAGGAAGGGGCCGCTGGCCAAAGAATGCGGGCAACCTCTAGGAGCTGGGAGAGGCAGGGAATGGATTCTCCCCGGGAGCCTCCTGAAAGAACACAGAAACTGCCCGCACCTTGATTTTAACCCGGTAAAACTGATTTAAGGCTTCTGACCTCTGAAACTCTAAGAGAATAAATTTGTGTTACTTTAAGCCATTAAGTGCATGGTAATTTGTTACAGCAGCTACAGAAAACTAATACAGCATCTAAAGAAATAATTCATACAAGGAGGCAAGTGCCCCATTGTTTATTATAGCGTTGTCTTAGTTTCTTGGGGTTTTTTGTTTTTTAAATACTAACAACTTTACATGCCTACCTGTACTGAGTGATTAGATGGTACAGCCACACCGTTGAAGATTATAGAGCTGTGTCTTACACTAACACGGTGGGCTCTCCAGGATGTGTGAAACAAAGAAAGTAAATTGGGTATAAATTCCCACAGAACAACCCACCTCCTTTATGAACCTATGCAGGGAAAAACATGCATGTGCTGCGCACCTGCACGCGCGTGCGCACACGCGCACACACACACACACACACACACACACACACACACACCAGGCTCATTCCCTTGAATGTTTTTCAGGACCCTTCAGGAAGGGCCCTCTGGGCTGTTTGGACCAGCTGGTTCAATGGCAACACTGGTCCGAGAACATCCTGTTTGGTTCTGAGGGTCCCAGAGACCGTCACTGTGCACAAGAGGATGAAATGATCATCCCAGGATAGATTCAAGGCTCAAGGAGTATCTATGGCATCTCCCCCATCCCCACTCTCTCCCTATAACTTACAGCTTGAGGGAAGCCCCACACACCCCCCAGGCCACACACCGGCTAGGTAAGGAAACAGAGACCCAGGACCCGGCCCCTCCAAGAGCTGGTAGCTGAGCCTGCAGCCTGCAGCCTGTGGGCCCCCTGTGACGTCTTTGCAAACACGAGGGGTTTTGAGCCCCAGAACCATCCCATTTTCCCTGCTTTGGGCTCAAGTTCCCGCCCTGATTTTCTGGTCTTAATCTTCTTCCTGTGGAAATCAATAAGGACATTGTGATGGAATGATTCACGTTCAAGGTCAGGCCAGAGCAAATTGGAGGCGACATGCTGATTTTACCGCCCTCGTGGAGTGGGGAGCCAATCCTGCTCACAGACCCCTTAACCCTTTCCTCACCACTTCCAACAGCTGGGTCAGCACCTGCCCAGCCCAGCCTCTTCCCCCAGCCCCTTCGCCCTGGTGTGGCCCTGCCTTTTACATCTCCCCAAGGCTCTGACCACATGGCCTTGGAGTCTCGCACGGCTCCTAGAGCTTTGGGGAAGGCAGATGGCAGTCACAGCCCTGAACCAAACAGGAACAATTTCAAGTTGAAGGTCAGACGCTACTTGTATAAGTACATTGGTCACATCCTGCCTCAGGAAATCTCCCTCCCTGAAGCAAAGCTTTCCCCACTTCCAACCCTCTTTCCAGAGCTCTAGGTCCCCTCTTCCCTGCAGTCCTGGGCTGTCCCACCTGCGGAGGTGGAGGAGAAGGGGGACTAAGTTCCTCATTTTTTTAATGCACAGCAAGCGAGACCCTTTCTGTGGTTCAAACATGATAGAGGTTTATGTCTCCCTCCTATAAAAAAACAAAAACAAACAGGTGTTTCTGAGTATCTGGAACCTTCCATCCAAAATGATTCAGAGGCCCTGGCTCCTCTGTCTTGAATGACTACAGTCTTCAGCACATGCTCACCCGCATCAAGCCAGCCCTAACACGCACTGGAGGTTGGGGAAACAGGAATGCAAGTGGCTTGCTCTCTTCCACTCACATCTCAGTAGCCAGAACCTGTGTATGGGGAGCTGTAGTACAGCTGTGTGCCCGGGAAGAAGGAGACCTGGGTCTGGAATATGTCTTCTGGGCGAGGAGGTGGAGATAGTGGGGACAACACTGAGGAGCTTGGCTGAGTAGGACAGAAGAGAGGGCATGAGGTCAAGGGAAGATTTATTTGTTTGATGGTTTGAGGAAGGCACTGACTTCACCATATATCCTGGGAGGAGCCAATGGAGAGAGAAGGGTTTTGCTGGGGGAGAGATCAGGGTCTCCGAGGGCCCCTGGCAGCACAAGGAGGAATAGTGACAGGTAAGGCCCCTCTGGCTGGATGGACCCTGCCTTCCATCTTTATTCATCGTGGGTGCCCAGTGTCTAATTCAGGCCACTGGAAACTGAGTATGAACATGCCTTTAAGCATACAAGTGAGAAGCCCAGGCAGCAAGAAGTTAAAGAAGATAGGGGTGGGCAGATCCGGGGAGCCAGGTGCCCCCCAACATACTGCGGCAGCGCCAGTTAATCCTTTGCAGCAGGCAGGAGGCCGGCACAGCTGTCTCTCCCCAGTTGGAACTGCATACCCAGCCGGCCCTTTGCCCAGAGGAGCTGGCAGCCCAGGGCGGACGGAAGGGGAGGAGGTAGGTGTGAAACATGGTGGGTGAAGGTCCAGCCTCTGCATGCTTGGAGAACTCATCTCCAGAGCTGAGCCATTCTGGAGGCTTGCTACTCAGCCCCCACTGGCCATGAAAACTGACCTCCCTCTGGGCCAGCATCCTCTCCAGCCGGCGAAAGCCAAAGTGTGTCCCTGCCCACCTCCCCACCTCACGTCCATTCGTGCATCTGTGTTTTTGCCTGGGGCTCTTGCCTCATCTAGAACGCCCTTTTCCTTCCTCTCTCTGTGCAGCTCCTGCCTAGTCTTCAGATCAACCCTGAGCTGCAAAACCCCTGCCCATAGATTCCTTCTTTTTGGTCACTAACCACCCGCCCCCGGCCCCTGGCCCTGGGTTTTCTGCTTGTCTGGCTGTCCCATGCCAGTGCGGCTTGGTGCTCTGCTCAGGGAAGGGGGACCATTCTTCGCCCACGTTTCATTCACAACAGAGGAGGAAGCTAAGGCTCAGAGAGGTTAAGCAACTGCACAGCTGGAGAGTGGGGGACTCGGGACATGAGCCCGTACTTGTCTCACTCCAGAGTCCACACTCGGACTTTCCTTCTCACCGGGAAAAGCAAGAGCTACCCTTCCAGGCCCCTTCCTCCCAGAAGCCAGAGAGGATGGTGGAAAGAATATTCTCGTCTCGCTTTGGCCAGCTACCAGTTGTAGGGTGTTGGCAAGCATCAAGCCTCAGTCCCCCATTGTGAGGAGGGGCAACAGGTTCTACACGCTAGGGTTGGCATGAGTGTCAAGTGAGATCATGGATGGGAACAGGCTGGACAACTGCACGGTCTGCCACCCTGTGGGAAGCTGCCTGGCTGAGCCAGGCAATCCCAGTCCGAGCGGGCCACGGAGCAGGAGAAGAGCCCAGAGCACAGGGCCCCACGGACCCCCCAGCCCACCGTTCCTGCAGGAGCTCCCGGGCTCACGACCGAGCCTTTGAGCGTGCCGTGCCCAGACAGCTGTGCTTCCTGCCCGGGTTCCCCCTGAGCTCAGTCACTGGTCATATGTGGTTGGAGCTGAGCAAGCAGCGTGCCTGGGGGAAGAGCCCGGACAACGGGGTCCGGCACTGTCTCTGAACAGCTATGTGATTTACCCTCTCCAAATCTCGGTTTCCTCATCACTAAAATGGAGATGAGAATCTGGCAAAGTGACGGTGAGAATGTTTACAGGTAAAGCCCCTGACCTATCACAGGCATTTAATGAATGAAGCTACTATTGCTGCTGCAGACAGAAGCTTTAAGCTCATCTTCCACATTTCCAGGAGCAGAAACTGACCCTATAGAGAGGCAGTGACTTACCCAAGGCCTCACTGCAAAGTGAGGAGAGCCCACACCAGACTCCGAACCCAGTGCTCCTTCCATCGCACCCTCCAGGGAGTTTCCTCCGACTTCCAACCCACGCAGGGTCTCCTTGCTCAGACCTCACAGCCTCCCCTGCCTGAACCACCCTCTCGGCCTTCCAAGAATTCTGTCTCCTTCTAAGACAGGAGCCTCTTGCTCCTGCCCTGGCCTCCCCAACAGTAGCTATTAGAAGGCTGGGTCTTCTGCAGGGTGTTCAGACCCAGCCAGGGATGTTCCTGGGGTTCCGGGAATGTTCCAGGGATGGAGTCCCAGGATGGAGGGGAGACAGAAGTAAGAGAGGGAAGGGTTAAACCGAGGCAGCTGGAGCGGGCAGCCTGCAGACGCCCGGCCCAGCACTGGGAGGCCTGCGCCACTCCATTCCTTTGCAGATCAGTTACAGCCAGCTGTCCCCCTCCCCACCGCCAGTGCCCCCTGGATTAGGCGGGAAAGGATCCCCGGCCTGCAGCCTGCACACGGCCCATGGGGAACAGCGCCTGCAGCCCACGCCTCTGCGACAGCTGCTGAGTGTCAGGCGAGAACATAGATCAGCAGGGTCCTGGTAGAGATGCCCCCCAGCCCGGGCCCTGCCCCCAACATGTGCAGGAGGGGCCGCCCGATGAGAAAGGGGGTCTGTAAGGGATTTAGGAGGTACAGGGAAGGGACTGCTCCCAGAAATACCTCCTCTGCCCATATGTCACTGGGCCTCAAGTTCTACCATTAGACATCTTAGAAATTTCAGGTCTTTCAAAGACACCAGTTAAAAACTACACTTCCTGGAATAGCTGGCATTCTCACGCACTGCTCCATGAGAGAGTGTCTTGGGAAAATTGACCGGAGTCTGATTTTTCTTTTACAAAGCATATACGAAGTCCCTTAAAAATATCTATTCCTTGGGGCGCCCGGATGGCTAAGTTGGGGGAGCGGTGGTGTCTTGGTCCTGTGTCTTGATCTCAGGATTGTGAGTTTGAGCCCCACATTAGGCACGGAGCCTACTTTAAAAAAGTGTCTATTCCTTTGTCTCAGTCATTCCACTGAGAACTTTAACTCAAGATGAATTTAACATAATTATTTGATAATATGGAAAAAATGTTGTGGGCTATAGGGCTCTCGGGCGGCTCAGTTGGTTAAGAGTCTGCCTTCAGCTCAGGTCATGACCCTAGGGTCCTGGGATCGAGCCCTGCATTGAGCCCCACTTCAGGCTCCCTGCTCCGTGGGGAGTCTGCTTCGCCTTTGCTCCTCCTCCTGCTCCTCCCCCTGCTCTCTCTCCCCACCTCTCTCTCAAATAAATAAATAAGTAAAATCTTTTTAAAAAAAACGTTGAGGGCTATAGTTTTGAGATAAAAAAACTAATACCATAGATACTCTCAAAATATTAAAAAAAAAGCCATATGATATGACAAAGAAAATTTTAAAATAGAAAATAT
>JAQQSY010007999.1:0-10121 GCA_028646535.1 Procyon lotor | reverse complement strand
CAACGACGTGGATGGAACTGGAGGGTATTATGCTAAGCGAAATAAGTCAGTCAGAGAAAGACAAGTATCACATGATCTCTCTGATATGAAGAATTTGAGAGGCAAGGCGGGAGTTTGGGGGGTTGGGGGTGAGAAATGGGGAGGGAGACAAACCATAAGAGACTCCTAGACTCAAGAAACGAACTAAGGGTGGCCGGGGGGGGGGGGGGGGGGGGGGTAGGGATAGGGTGGACATTGAGGAGGGTATGTGCTGTTAAGTGCTGTGAAATGTGTAAGCCCAACGATTCACAGACATGTACCCTGGGGCAAATAATACGTTATATGTTAATAGAATTTCATTTTGGTTTATCTATGGTACTTTTGAGTGTACTTCCTTGTATAGCTTTTATTTTAAAGATTTTAAAAATTCATTTATTTGAGAGAGAGAGTGAGAACATGAGCAGAGGGGAGGAGCAGACTCCCTGCTGAGCAGAGAGCCTGGCACAGGGCTCTATCGCATGACGTGGGATACAAACACTTAACTGACTGAGCCACCAAGGCACCCCTCAGCCATTATTTTTTAAGCACTTTTTTCTTTTTTTAAATCACCAGCCACTTTTCGTCTCTTCCTGGGACTCCAATGACACAAATTTTTGACTTTTTAAAAAAGATTTTATTTATTTATTTATTTGACAGAGAGAGAGAGAAAGCAAAAGAGGAAACATAGGCAGAGGGAGTGGGAGAGGGAGAAGCAGGCCTCTTGCTGAGCAGGGAGCCCGATGCAGGACTCCATCCCAGGACCCTGGGATCATGACCTGAGCTGAAGGCAGATGCTTAACAATTGAGCCACCCAGGCGCCCGAATCTTTTGTTATAATTCCATAGGTCTCTGAGATTTTATTCATTATTTTAGTCTATTTTCTCTCTGGTCAGTTTGGATAATTTCTATTCTCTCTTCAAATTCACGGATTCTTTTCTCTGACTTTTCCATTCTGCTATTGAGCCTATCCACTGAGGGTCTTTTTTTTTTTTTTTTTTAATTTTGTTTATTGTTATTTTTTTTAGGTCAAAAATTTCCTTTTGGTTCTTGTTTATGGCTTTTATTTCTTCAATGATATTTTCTGTTTCTTTGCTGAGACTTCCTAGTTTTTCATTTATTTCAAATATGTTTATAACTGTTCATTGGAGCCTTTTTTTTTTTAAAGATTTTATTTATTTATTTGACAGAGAGGGAGAGATCAAGTAGGCAGAGAGGCAGGCAGAGAGAGAGGCGGAAGCAGGCTCCCTGCTGAGCAGAGAGCCCGATGTGGGGCTCGATCCCAGGACCCTGAGATCAGGACCTGAGCTGAAGGTAGAGGCTTTAACCCACTGAGCCACCCAGGCGCCCCTCACTGGAGCATTTTGATGATGACTGCATTAAAGTCCGTGATAATTTTGACATTTGTGTCATTCTGGTGTTGGCATCAATTGTCTTTTTTAAATTTAGTTTGAGATCTTCCTGGTTCTTGGCATGACAAGTGATTTTGGTTAAAACCCAAGTATTTTGGGTATTTTGTTATAGACTCTGTGTATTACTTAAAATTCAGGTTTCAGCAGGCTTCCTCTGACACCACTCTGGCGGATGAAGGGGGATCTGCCTTGTTACTGCTAGATGGAGGTAAACGTCCAGGTTCTCCAGTTAGCTGCCATTGACACCCACAGTGGGGGACTCCTCGTTATTGCTGGGCAGGGGTGGGAGCTCAGGATCCCACTAGGGCTCTGAGGATATCTTACTGGCTAGGATGGGCATTTGTGCCTTGTTTCTGCTCCCCACATGGCCTCCACTGACTGTGTGTGTGTGTGTGTGTGTGTGTGTGTGTGTGTGTGTGTGTGTGTTGGGAGGGAGGTAGACTTGGTGCTTCTTCTGATATCACCTCTATGAGGAGGCAGTGGGGTGCTTTGTCACACCTGGGTTGGAGTGAAATCTAGATTTCCATGTGTTCTTTATTGACACAGAGGTGGTGGTGGGGTACCTTACTACTTCTGGGTGTGGGGTGGATGAAAGCTCCAACTCCCACTCAGCTTCTTTGGCCACCATCCAGGGGGGGTTGAGATGCCTTGTTACAGCTGGTGAGGGTGGATGTCTAGGCTCCCCAGTTGGCGTTGGGGGGGCATCAGAAGGCTTTGAGAGAGGTGTTGCAAGATCTGATCACAGTTTTAGACTTATCCTGACTGCCTTGTGGCAAACAGACCAGGTGTGAGGCAAGCAAAGGGAGAAAGCAGGAAATCCCAGGGGAGAAGATGGTGGCTGGGGCAAGGATGGTGGAAGTGGGGATGATGGGAGCGGGGTAGATTCCACATCTATCCTGAGAGTTGAGTTGACTGCACTTGCTGATGGACTGGATGTGAATGTAGGAGAAGGAGAGGAGAGGAGACTGACTGAACCATCGTGGGGTATGAGCAATAGTTGATCTGGGAGGTGTTTTTTTTTTTAATTTTATTTACTTGTTTATTTTTTTTAAGTAATAGGAAGTTTAAGTGTCCTCATTTGTTCCTACTGGGAGCCAGATATTTAGACAGCTGTCTGGGAGAAACAGACAAGATGCTTGCAAAGTCATCCAAGTAGCTGCATGATCTCTAACAAGTGTTTTGGCCTCATTTAGTTACTTAATATCTCTAAGTCTTGCTTTGATCATCTGGGAAATGGAGCTAAAATATGGTCTGCCTCAGAGAGAATCCTTTTTCCGAGAATTAAAAGAGATGAAGGACACATGGAGCACAGTGAAGAGATCAGTGGTGCTAATACTTTCTCTTCGAAGTGGAAATGGGATGCGACTGCCTCTTGTGCCCCCTGGTCTTAGCTGGTCCCACCCACAGTCCTACTCCCCAGTCCTGGGGCTGACATGGGGGGTGTCCCCTTTAATCCACATCCATGCCCCTGATCAGCCAGCCCACTAAAGGGCTTTCACTTGATCTGGCAGATGCTGTGGGCACCCTGGAAGCTGTTGAGAAGGGTCCAATGGGATCTAGATTGGTGTAGACCAGGCTTTCCCAACCTTGGCACTATTGATGGTTTAAACCAGATAACTCTTTGTTGTAGGGGCTGTCCTGTGCACTGCAGAATGTTTAACATCATCCCTGGTCTTTATCCACTAGATGCCAGTAGCACCACTCCCCTGATGTGACAACCAAAAATGTCCCTGACATTGTCAAATGCCCTCTTGGGGATTGAAATCACTCTGATGGAGAACCACAAGTGTAGACTGATTACTGAGGCATAGGGGCTGGGAAGGCAGAGGAGAGGGTCTTTTGTGACCTCAGATGGGGCCCAAGGAGCTCTTTGTACATTAGTGAGAACATCAGGAATTTCCTCTTGGTTTTCCCATCTTCTTACAGAAAAGTTCTCAAGGCCGCAAGCTCACACTGTGCTCTGAGGTGAGGAGTAGGATGGGGACATGGCTCTTGTCTCCTGCTTCTCCCTCTTTCCTGATGGTCCATAACCTTCAATCCCATTTTCCTCCTCCTGCTAGTACCCCATGTAGGCCAGCCATGGGGCAAGTGCTGTAGGATGAAGCTGAACTTCTCAAGATCCCAGGCCACCATCATAGAGGACAAAGGTCCCCTTACAGTCCCTCAGCTGAGTAGAGAACAGCCCAAGAAGAAGATTCTAGAGTTGGGGCAACCTGCAGGCAAATGCTGTCTCTGCCATTTCCTAGTCATTTGGCCTTGAAGGCAAGTGACTTCTCTGGGCCTCAGTTTCCAGATCTGTACACTGGGATAATCACATCCATTCCTAGTAAGGCTGTTGTAGGGCTGAAATGCCCTCGCGGATGTAAAGCATTTGCAGAGTGTCTGCTGTATCAGTGTTACCCATCGCTATCATCGTCGTCGTCATCATCATCATCATCATCATCATCAAAAACGATTATATGTGAAAGCACTTTGGGAATTATGAGGTTCTCGATGCACAGTGGTTGTAGGAAAGAGGTGCTCGACTGAGAGACTCAGGGCCGCCTAAACACTAAAGAGGTCATTTAATAGCCAATCAATTATATGTTCCCAGCCTTAGAGATGACCGGATGATAACTCTCTTCCACGATGGCTAAGGCATAGGACAGGCAGGAGAAAGAGATAGTGATTTCATCTGCTTTGCTATGCACATCCTTCCCTGGAGAGTTGGGATGAATAGGGAAAAAAAGTTCATGAGTAAAACAACTTTCAGTCATTTCTTCAGAGGGGTCAGGCATTCAGAATGGGAAGGCACCCTTGGACAAGGGAAACCTTTATCATCCAGGTGTCTGGACTTGACATCTGCCCTGTAGGGGTCTGGGCCCCCAGACCCCATCTCTCCCTGTCTGTCGTCACACATCAGGGCATGCTTTGCCGTGTCTAAGTAAGACACGCTGTCAGTTTAACCAAATTGCCCAGATCCTGTGGTCACAGCTTGGCTGCTTGAGAACAAATCAGGAGACCAAGCTGCCAGCTGAAAGTAATGAGTAGTTTCCATTAACCTGCCAATGATTGGACTGACATGAAGAATGGGTCTCAACCTTCCACAGGTTGACATGAGTTCATAAGGTGACAGGTTGGATAAGTTCAATTTGCTTGAAGTTACACTTGATGGGAACTTTATGATCACATCTATCATGATAGTCTTCTGCTCTGTCTGCTTACATGTTTCTGGAGAAGGTTTGAAGTATAGGGCCAACTCTCTGCTTTGTTAGAGCTGCTGAATTCTTTGACATGACCAAGAAATGGCTATTTCCAGATTGAGATGGTCCTATTCTGATACTCATTAGAGAACGTCTCAGGATGATCTAGGTGGGGTAATCGCCTTAGTCCCATGGTCTGTGGATTGGCGTCTTTCTCACAGATGGCACTCTGATGCCAAATCTACCCCCAAAACCCAGTTTTACTGTATTTGGTGCAAATGGGTGTAATTCGAGAGAATGGTGGCTTCTTTTGTAAGGAATGGGTGGATGGGAGAACAGGTTAGTTTTAAGATTTGGCTTTTTTGGCTGCTAGTAAGAGCAGCTCACTACTCACTAGAATGAATAAAAATAGGATCGTGTTACAACAACAAAGGGAATATGAGTAATTCAGTCACGTGAATTACTGTAGGGCCTTGTAAGGGAGGAGAAGCAAGAATTGTAAAGTGACATGTACTAAGGCCACCATCTTTTCACGTTTTCTCTCACTCTTTTCATGGCTGAAGATGGCTGTCCCATAACTCTGAGAGTTGACCTGTCTCCATTCTTGTTGGTCTCAGGGACCAAGCCTAATATATCCCAGCTTCACTTTCTAGATTTCATTCCAAGGCCATTCATATATGGGTAGGGGTGGAGCTAAGTATTACCAACAAGGCTGCTGGGGCCCTTCCTCTTGGATCGAGAGTAGTAGCTCTCACAGAAGGGGATTTTAAGTAAGTCTGGTAGATCCTTGTTTCAGTTGCTATGTAGGAAACTACCCCCAAACTTAGTAGTTTTAAAAGAAACCACTTAATTACTTTTCCTGATTCTGTGGATTGAGAATTTGGATGGGGTGTGGGAGAGTCAGCTTATCTGTGTTCCAATCGATTTCCACTGGGGCTGGAATGGCTGTAATGGTTTCTTTACTCAGATCTGGTGGCTCAGCTAGAAAGGCTCCAGGCTCTGGGGCTGTGCTAGCTCAACTGGAGTTGTGTCTGGGACTCTCTGGCATCTGGGTCCTTCCTTCTCTGTTTCTTCCCAGTGCCTTTCCATGTAGCCTCTCCACTTGGTGTCTCCGGTAATGGCCTAGCCAGTCTTCTCACATGGCCATGTAGGGCTTCCAAGAGGCAAAAAAGCAGAAACTTCTAAGCCTTCTATAGGCTTAGGCTCAGAACTGGCGTGATGTCACTTCTGCATTTTATAGGTTAGAGTGATTACAGGCTCAGCCAAGATTTAAGGGGAGGGGTCTACCCAAAGCCTTGGGTACTAGGAGGTGTGGTTTGGGTATTATCAGGATAACCCAAGGGCATCTACTACAGAAGATGACCAGGTCAACCTTATTAAATTAACTGGCTGCTCCAAGAAGGTGTATGTGTCCTAAATATAGCAAAGCTAGCTAACCTCTCTGACCACAGAGATCAGCACCGATCTGTAGTGGTCCTTAGCCTAGAGGCAAATCCCTAGTTTGAAATGCAACCATGAAATGAGGCTGAGTTACTTATTGTTGACTCCTTTCAGATCTTGCCTTTGCCTCTTATTGGTAAAGGGCCTCCCAACCTGCTAGGTATCTTTGTTGTAATAATATCCTACTGTGCTCTGCCTCAAAATTGGTCTTCCTGCCACTGCAGTGTTCCTCTGTGGTCCTTGCTCTGGCTCTGCCTCTGCTCTCCCTGGTCCCCTTCCCTGGAATGTCCTTGCTCTTTCACCTGTATTCACATCAGTGCTACTCAAAAGACTGCAGGTCCTTCCCTTCCCTGTTACCCCAAGTCACAAGGATATCACTGATAGCATCCCCTCAAGGGGATCCCTGAATTGTAGCATAATTATATTTAATTCAGGAGTCAGAAGGAACTCAGGGGGGATAGTTGAGTCTAACCTTCCACTGAGAGTGGGAGTCCCTTCTGTGGTAGAAGGGAATGGGCACCTGGTTGAACACGTGAGCTCTGTAGTTGGATTAGCAGGACTGAATCTTGGTTCTGTCAGTTACCAACCATCATCCTTGGTGTTCTCTTCTGAAATTGGGGAGATCAGTACATCCTTAGAAAATTAAATGAATATACGCCTGTCAAGCATGTAGCAAGGAGCTTGGGGAAGAGTCAACACTCAAGCTCAGGCAACTGTCTTCATTCCATTGTCATCCAGCTCCAACCTCTGCTTGAGGTATTTGAGGCCATCTATACTCTGCAGAAGCTCATTTCTTAGTTTGGTAACCCAAAAGAACCTTAGAAGTTTCTCTGTTTATGGAGCTGCAATTTATCTATTTCTACCTTGAAACCATTGGCCCTTGCTTCATCTCTGGAATGACACAGAAACCCAGACAATCTCTCTTCTGGAAGTCTCTCAGATATTAAAGGCATCTATTATGTTCCCACGAAAGCTCTTCTCTAATACAACTCCCTGTTTCCTTTCACCATTCTCAATACATGGTTTTAAGATCTTTGGTGTTTGGTCTGGGCCAAACATTGGCCAGGACAGACTGTCCTCCCTACCCTACTTGTTCCTCTGGGATCTAAACCTTGCAGATGTCTTCAGCTGCCAACAGAACACATCAGCATCGCCTCCCAAAAAGGAAGTATCAGTTTTAGAATATACTCTAAAGGACACATGGTCCATTTATCCTCTGGGAATTCTAATTCTACTGTTTGTATCATGTTACTTCATCAGCCAGTGCCATGCCCAAATCACATGAGCGTATGCTCTTGTAGGTGGCTTTTCTGAATTATGGTGAAAATCCGTTTCTCACTTTTTTCCTCTGAAAAGCAATGCCATCAAATCTTGTTTGCACTTTCTGTGAAACCATATGCCCCAGTTCTCTTCTCTTTGTCCCTCCAGATCTTCTTCTCACCTTTTCCTGCCCTGCCTTGTCCCCAAGAGGCTGCCTCTGTGGATTGCCTTGGAGGGGCTCCTGGCTTCTAGTTGGGCTCAGCGAGAGCCCTGGCAGGAGACTGGAAGGCAGGGGGAGAGTGAGCTCCATTTCTGCAGGGTTGCCTGGGCTGGCTTCATTCCTTCATAGTCTCCTCCAGCCTGGGGTGGTAAAGCCCCACTGTGACCAGCCCCTGAGTATTCATTACTCCTCGTGGCTCCCACGCACCCTACTCGTGCCTTTGTAAGTTGTCCTTTAATAAACTCCCTGAAAATTGTCCCAAATTGAGTTGCCTCAGGGACTGCTGGATACCCTCCCTGAAGACATTGTGATAGGCCCTGTATTCCCTGTGTGAGGTTTCAACTGATAGATTCTTCTCAAAATTTAGTACCAGGATAAAAATGGATGATCTTTCTGTGGGTAGAAATGAAACCCATCATGCCTCCCTTCTTGCCCTGGCTGCTGAGAAGCTCAGGGTCAAAGTTAACATTCACTCTTAGAAACTTCTCTGGTTGGCATATTCATTTCTTCTTCCTTTTCATGGTTTTGTTTTTCTGATTCTGTTTGTAGTAACCTGATTTCACATGCCTTCTAAAGTAAGCTACCTCAGGTAGATAGGTAGACAGACAGACAGAAAAAGATGACAAACCACAGTTTGGATGGACCCAGGTTCTGGAGTCTTCCCAGATTTAGCATCAGTCTTTTGAGGTAGGAACTGTTGTTCCCCCATGACAGATCTACTATTGTCAGCAAGGTGCATTGTGTGTCCTTGTTCACAAGGCTACCAGGAAATTTACAAAATCACAAAATACCAGGTTCTGTATTTTTTCCTGATCTACTTGTCTAGCAACCCTGCATAAACAATTTTTGTTTGGAATGAATTCTTAAGTGAATTCATGTTGACACCTGATAGTGAATGCTTTCTTCCCCCTCCACTTGGATGAGCCATCTGCTTATTAACCCATAGAAGAATTTTAGGAAGGTGTAGGGTGCCTGGGTGGCTGGCTTAGTTAGTGGAGTATCTGACTCTTGATTTCGGCTCAGGTCATGATCTCAGGTGGTGAGATCCAGCCTCATATTCAGACTCTCTTCCTCTTGCCTCTCCTCACCCTGCTCATGCTCGCTCGCTCTCAAATCTCTCTCTCTAAACAATAAATCTTTAAAAGGAAAAAAAAGAATTTAGGAACGTGTAAAATCAAATTCATCTCTCAGTTTGTTTCCTGGAGTTCATAGTCTCTCACGGTTCATCTCCCCCTCTGATTTCCCCACTTCATTTTCCCCTTCCTTCTCCTAAGGTCCTCCATGCTATTCCTCATAACAAACTGAGGGTTTTAGAGGGAAAAGGGGTGGGGGGGATGGGTGAGCCCAGTGATGGTCATCAAGGGGGGGCACATATTGCATGGAGCACTGGGTGTCATATGCAAACAATGAATCATGGAACACTACATCAGAAACTAATGATGTGCTGTATGGTGACTAACATAATAAAAACAATTATAATAAATGCAAAAAAAAAATCAAATTAATCAATCCAGAGTTTCCAGATACAACTCATTTGAAAGTGGGAATGCTATTTTAACCTGTTTTCCAGTGAATGTTGACAGTCATCCTCAGATTAAATCCACAAGTCCTGAACAAATGTATTTGCACTTAAAGGCTTGAATCAATTTTTTTAAAAAAAGATTTTATTTATTTATTTATTTGACAGAGAGAGAGAGTGAGCACAAGCAGGGGGAGCAGGAGGGGAGAGGGAGAAGCAGGCGGAGCAGGGATCCCAACGTGGGGCTGGATCTCAGGACTCTGGGGTTATGACGTGGGCAGAAGGTAGATGCCTAACCGACTGAGCCACTCAGGTGTACCCTCTACTGCTTCTTTTTTGAAGATCACCTCTTCTTTTAGGATAGAAAAGGGTCATATTATCCACTTTACACAAGCGATGTAACTATGTTCCTTTTCCATTCCAAATAGAACTAAAACCACACACGGCATCACTTTTTTGGAGGGGCATTCTCTCCTGGGGGGGGGGATAAAGCATGGACCTACTGATGGACTAGATGAGGTCCAAGGTTCTGTCCACCTTAGGAATTAACCATCTGTTCGTAAGTACCACCCATTTTCTGTTTAGTGACCTGGGAGCAATTCTTTTTTTTTTTTTATTAAATATTTTATTTATTTGACAGAAAGAAACACAGTGAGAGAGGGAACACAGGCAGAGGGAATGGTGGTGGGAGAAGCAGGCTTCCTGCCAAGCAGGGAGCCTGATGCAGGGCTCGATCCCAGGATCCTGGGATCATGACCCGAGCCGAAGGCAGAGGCTCAACGACTGAGCCACCCAGGTGCCCCCTGGGAGCAATTCTTATAAGTTTAGGACATATTTTATATTTGACGTGCATATTTTCCTCCTTTGTTCTGTGTTTCTTTTGCTACGTTTCTTTTCTTTTTTCTTTTTTTTTTTCTTCTCCTTTTTCCTAAGTTTTAGTTTCTGTCACAGCCTGCTCTGGCTGCAATAGATTTTTGTTGTTGCTGTTACATTTTTTTCCCCCTTTCTCTTTGGAAACAATTTGATTGCATGATTAGAACTGACTTCTTCAGAACTTCTCATATGTCCTAAAC
>JAQQSY010007998.1:0-10122 GCA_028646535.1 Procyon lotor | reverse complement strand
TCTTTCTTTCTTTCTTTCTTTCTTTCTTTCTTTCTTTCTTTCTTTCTTTCTTTCTTTCTTTCTTTCTTTCTTTCTTTCTTTCTTTCTTCCTTCCTTCCTTCCTTCCTTCCTTCCTTTCTTTCTTTCTTTCTTTCTTTCTCTCCTTTCTTTCTCCTTCCTCCCTCCCTTCCTTCCTCCCTCCTTCTTTTCCTTTTAAAAAGACTTATTTATTTATTTTAGAGAGAAAGAAATAGTGAGAGAGTGGGGAAGAGGGGTAAGGGGCAGAGGGAGAAGGAGAGAGAGAGTCTCTAGTAGATTCTCTGGTGAGTGTGGAATCCGACATGGGGCTGGACCTCATGACTCTGAGACCATGACCTGAGCCAAAATCAAGAGGCAGAAGCTTAACTGACTGAGCCACCCGGGCACCCCTGTGCTGGGAGATTTCTTATTCATCGCCTCATTTATTTATTTGGAGCCTCATGTTGGCAGAAACTTACAACCCCAAAATTAAGAGTTGTATGCTCTTCTGACCAAACTAGCCAGGTGCCTCTCACCTCCTGTAATTTTTTATAATACACTCTTGAATTAGGAATTGTTATATTTGTTTTAGATCTGTGGAAAATTAGGATCTGAGAAATGAAGCCATTTACTGTGGATTTCACAGTGAATTAATGGTAGAATTGGGACTCAGATATAAGCCTGTGTCTGAAAGCTGTTTGTTGTCGACCACTGTATACTCTGGACAAAGGGACTCTGAGCAAAGATCCAAAGGGACTATGAGAAAGCATTTTCTTAACTGCAAAATGGGAATCTTCTATTCAACCCTGTCTTCCTTATTTGCCTTGCAGAGTTTCCCTGAGGCTCAAATAAGATCATGCATGTGCCCTAAAAATCTGTTCAGAAGCAATTATCAAAAGAGCTCATATGGTCCTGACTCTGAACTTGGACGAGTTCCACAACAAGTGAAGCAAACTCTGCTCTGAAGGGTTTTTCAGTCTCAAGCAGGAATTAGTTACTTTCCTTTTTCCAAAACCTTCTTCCAGAGAAGACAACATGTGGTTTAATGTTTACCTTATCCTTGTCTTTGTTCTCCATCTTTGCTGTTCCTGAAAATGGGATGCTTGATAAGAAGGGACTGTTCAGGAAGCAGGCGATATGAGTGGGGAGAGAAGCAATGTATCATGTCCTTCAGAAACCAGGGAGTTGGCCTTGAGGAGCCAAAGGTAAGGTGGCTTAAGTTCATCTTGAAGAAATGAGAGGAATATTACACAGCAGAAACAACAAATCCAGGGAACCATCAAGTGAGAAGGCAATTTGAGAATTTCAACCTTGTGGCATGAGCAAGAAGGAAAGCTCCTCACGGGGGTATCTCAAGACCTCTCAAGCTCCCCAAGGGGGTATCTCAAGACCTCTCAAGAAAAAGACCCATTGAAGAAGGGTCTGTTTCTCAAACACTCCCTTCCTTTGGCCATTTGGAGACTCAGTTTTGTCTTACACAACACTCCCAGTTTACTGAGGTGATCAGTGACTCATGCATTAAAAGAAAAAAAGAGACTATTAGCATTGATTACTGGAATCCCCAATCTTTGACACAGAAAAAGGCAGTATTAATGGGAGCAAAAAATGAGAAGGAAAAGATGGACTCTCAAGCATGGTTACAAAGATGTCAAGTGGGATGAGATAAACTCAAGACCCCCTGAGACCCTGAAATTATGTAAGTTAAGATATCAGACAATATCATAAGGCTGTTGTGTGCTAAGGAATGGATTGGAAGTAGGAGAGGGGGAGGAGAAAAAAGCACCATGGGATTGCTGGAAATGAATTTTACCATATTTGCAGGATTTTTTTTTTGTCTGCCTGCCCATCTACCTTCTGTCTATTTGTGGGTCTGATTTGCATATAGTGTTAGTACCTCTTAGGATCTATTGATACGGAAGAAAATGGACCAAGAGGAGATGTTCTGTCACTCATATCTACACACTCTGGAACACTTGGAGTCTACCGGTGATCTTTCTGAAGGCTGCTTTCACATCCTTGTTTCTTAGGCTATAGATCAGAGGGTTTAGCATGGGGATGACCACAGTGTAGAAGACAGACACGACCTTGTCTTCCTCCAAGGACTTGCCTGAGCCACTCCGCAGATACATGAAGATGAGGGTCCCAAAGAAAAGGGCCACAGCAGTGAGGTGGGAGGCACACGTGGAGAAAGTCTTGGCCTTGCCACCTGGGGACTTCACCTTCAGAATGGCCTTGATGATGAACAGGTAGGATGTCAGAATGACCAAGGCATTGGCCAAGATCACAAAGTTGCCAAAGAAGACAATGACAATCTCACTGTTTGTCGTGTCACTGCAGGCGAGCTTTAGTAAGGGTGGGAGGTCGCAGAAGAAGAAGTTGATCTGATTGTGGTCACAGAAGGAGAGGGTGAAGGTGCATGTGGTACGCAGGATGGCCCCTGACATCCCACAGACATAGGCTCCCACCACTAAACTCCAGCAGATTCTGGGATTCATGGCTACAGTGTAGAGCAGTGGGTTGCTGATAGCGACACAGCGGTCATAGGCCATCACTGCCAGCAGGAAACACTCTGTGCCGGCACAAGTGGTGAAGAAAAAGAACTGGGTAGCACATCGGCCAAAGGAGATGACCGTCTTGCCAGTGGCCAGTGTGGCCAGGATCTGAGGGGTGATGACCGAGGCGTACCAGGCGTCCAGCTGGGAGAGATGGCTCAAGAAGAAGTACATGGGGGTGTGGAGTTGGACATCCACTTGGATCAGAATGATCATTCCCACATTCCCCAGAAGGGTGATGATATAGAAGACGAGAAACATTAGGAAGAGAGGAATCTCCAACATGTGGTAGTCCGCGAAGCCCATGAGAATGAACTCTGTTACTGTGGTGAGATTATTCTCCGTCATGGATTCAATATGGACAATTGATCTGAAGATGAGAATGAACAAGAACCACAAAATCCCAGAACGGTAGGACAGCTTCTTTCTCTCTATGGTACAAGTTAGCTTTATATTTCTGGGCCAATTGGTATTGCTGGTTTTTGAGAAATCCTGCTCCCGGTTGATTCTCCTCGGGCATCTGTGGTCTTCTGCATTTTTTGGAGGTGGAGAAACACCTTGAGCTGGTGTTTCTGCTTCAGATTAATTCTGGTTTGCATTTGGAAATTTCTGTGAAGACAAGAGACACGTAGACTCAGATTTGGGAAGAACCTGGTCCGTACGTGTTGTAATCACCATGGGATTCCCAAGTTCTGCTTGATCATCCAATTACTGGATGAGCCTCCGTCGGCGGACGGTTCTACCTGCGAACTCTTATTTTGGATCTGTGCGCTCTCTCTCTTTATCCTCCATACCTGGGTTTTAGTTCCAGACACTCACAGCAAATGTAATTCCTTCTTCTCAAAAGAGGCTTTCAGAAGTTGGAAGATGATGAATCTGCCCTTTATATTGACTGTCCCCTCATATCACCCACCGATGCACTTTTTTCTGACTATATAACTAGTCGCATGTGGTCAAAAACTGCTTAGTCAGACGGTATTAAAAAGATGTTCAAGGGTGCAAACTTGTAACCGGCAGATATGAGTTCCAGAGATCTAATGTACAGCCCGGGGACTATTGTCAACAACATTGTATTATAAACATTGTATTATAGTCAACAACAAGTGTGTTACAAACTTCAAAGTTGCTAAGAGACTAGTTCTTAATTGTTCTCACCACAAAGAGGACTTAATAATTGTGGGAGGTGGTAGAGGTGTTAGCTAACACTGTACATATGGTAATGTGTAATGTATCAAACCGACACATTGTACAGCTTAAACTTACATAATGTTATGTATCAATTATATGTCAGTAATAATAAAAAATAGCTAAAAGTCTTTCTCTCCACTTTAATCTTTGCCATTTTATTTTATTATTTTTAAAAGTTTACTCATTTTTAAAAATTTTATTTTAAGCAATCTCTCCACCCTGTGTGGGGCTCGAACTCACAACCCTGAGATCAAGAGTCTCATGCCTTCTGACTGAGCCAGCCATGCACCCCTAATCTTTAGCATTTTAATCTTGGGAGCCTCCTCCGGCTCCAATCAGAGGTCACCGGTGAAAGAGAGACACTGACTATCAGATAAAACATGGTTTCCTGAAGTTGCGCCCCCTACCTGACTCCAGCAACTAGGTCTGGGGATGAGTCAAGCTCTGTGGTTGTCTAGGACACACTAGCTGAGTCACCTTTAAAATTCACTTCCTCTCCTTGGGTTTTATTTTCTATTCAAGCAAAATGGGCAAGGCTAGGTTATATGATCATTAAAGTTCTTTTGTCTCTCAGAAAGCATGATTTATAGGTCTAGGTATATGGGTTAAATGAAGTTTTTGAAGGACTTTCCTAATAACAGTACTAGAACGTGCATACTCTTCACCTACAAATTACTGAGTAAATAAAATATGCAGGCACTATTTCAAGTGATTTGTTACTTACGGGATCTTAGGTCTGAAACGGAGTTAATCATACTCGCCAAGCCTTATAAGTCGTCATTACTGATGCAAGGCTCTTTTTCACTTTATTCTTTTTATCCCCCTTCTCTCTCCATGCCCAATCCTTCCCCCATTCCTCATAGGTATCCAGTCTAATGCATGCAAAATATATATCCTCCCATGCCTCGTCCTTTTATATTGATTTAAAAATATGTGTGCCTTTAAAAAAATACAGTGATTTTGGTGTGGTTTTAATTTTACATCTAGGATCTTGTGCTATAAAACCTATATTTTTTTCTTTTCCCCACATACACTATATTTTTGTGATTCGTCCATGTCATGTGGCTACATCTAGTTTGTTATTTCTGGTTTTGCTATGGTCTTCCTTGGTATGTTTACAGCCCATTTACTTATCCATTCCACTAAAGATGCTGAAGCTTTGCAAAAATGATCTTTTTGTATCCTAGAAACAGCCCTTCGAGGGCTGTTAGCTTATCTATTTATTTTTTTTTTTACTGGTGAGGAATTTGAACTTCTCAGAGATGAATTTGTTTAGGGTGACCCACTTTAATAAGTGGAAGAGCTGGGTTCCGAACGGTTTGATGGCAAACTCTGTGCACTTTGCTATGAATCTGTTTTGCTGCCTTCTTACACTTAAGCACATCTCTGTGATTCATGAAATCAAAGGAACCTCCCTGCGGTTCTTTGGGTTGTCAGGTCCTTCTTGCTTTCCAATCATGAGAGAGCTTGGCTAGTTTCAGTATCTTTCTCACCCCCGATTCTGAAATTGTCACAGACCATTTTCTGTCCATCTCGTGGGGAAGTTTTGGGTTCTCTCTGGTTCTGAGACAAGACTGTTCAATGCGCATGATGGGGACATAGGTGGCCCCGATCACTGGGGTGGAGAGGCAGCCAGGCTGGGTTTGTCCTACACGCACATTAACCCCATCTCATATTCTGACTCTAATTCTTCCAGCAGCCCCGAAAGTTGGGTACAGCCGTGGCTATTTTATGGATGGACAAAGTGAGGCTTGGAGATGTTAAGGAGGCTGCCCAGTCTGCCAGACATGTAGGAAGAAACAGAAGCAACATTTGAATCTGAGACTTCAGAACTTCACATTTTGTGGTCTTTGCTTCACATTATGCTATCCTCTTAGGGGAAGCAAATAACTTTTCCTGCAGACCCAAGGCTCAATTTTTAAACTCACAGTACTTCTAAGACTATTAGACATAGACTTGACTACATGAGGAAAGAGAACTAAGTTTGACTTTGGGTTTTTTTGGTGGCCCATGTCTTTTCTTCTTCTTTCTTTTTTGGTTAAGGCATCCCTAGAGATTACTTAAAAAAAAAAAAAAAAGGATCTGGAGCACTTGGGTGGCTCAGTTGGTTAAGTGTCTGCCTTTGGCTCAGGTCATGATCTCATGGTCCTGGGGTCGATTCCCATGTCAGGTTCCCTGCTCCGTGGGGAGTCTGCTTCTCCCTTTGCCTGCTGCTCCCCCTGCTTGTGCTTTCTCTCTCTCTCTCTGACAAATAAATAAGTAAAATCTTAAAAAAAGCAATCTCTACATCCAACATGGGGCTTGAACTCATGACCCAGAGATCAAGAGTCATATGTTCTACCGACTGAACTAGCCAGGCACCCTGAAAAAGCCCAGATTCTAATCCAAGTCTGTCTTATTCCAAAGCCAGAGCTCTAAGTACGTATGATTAGTCCCCCCTTCAGCATAATCACAGGTAGTACAGTAATTTACAGTGAAGTCTTGGGTCTAAGCTTTGCAGTCAAGTATCCCACCCCTGCCCCTATAAAACTGTGTGTGTGTATATATATGTGTATTTATATATATATATACATTATATTATATATATTATATATACATATATAAACACACATAATATATAATATATTATTTATATTATATAACATATATAATATAAATACATATATATATTTAAGTTTTTATTTAAATTCCAGTTCGTTGACATACAGTGTAATATTATTTTCAGATATACAATATAGTCCTTTCGCACTTCCACAAAACACCCCATGCTCCTCACCACAAGTGCGCTCCTAAACCCCATCACCTATTTCACCCAACCTCCCATCCACCTCCCTTCTAGTAACCATCGGTCTGCTCTATAGTTAAGAGTCTGTTTCTTGATTTGCCTCTCTCTTTTGCTCTATGATAAAGAAGATGTGCTACATACATACAATGGAATATTACTCAGCCATAAAAAGAATGAAATCTTATCATTTGCAACGATGTGGATGGAACTACAGAGTATTATGCTAAGTGAAATAAGTCAGCCAGAGAAAGAAAAATACCATATGATATCACTCATAGGTGGAATATATTTTCTAAAATTTACCTAGTGACACATAAACCCAAAGAGATTACAGCTATAGGTTTCTAAAACAAAAACAAACAAAAAATTATATGAAATACACAGTCTTGTGTATTTCATATAAGATCTGAAATCTCAGTCCGAACACGGTCCCGTTAGATGGGTTCCAATGACAACGGCTGGATTCTCTGCCCAGTTTCACCTTTCCTAGCTCGTATGCACCTTACATCAGAGCCAGCCCCTTCTCAACATTCCTGAGGTCACAATTACACCTTAATTACCTGGTGGGATAATTCAGTTGGGTTCATCTTCAGTTTGGAATCAAACTAATCTAGTTCATTTAAGCATTTTGCAGTAGGCAGCTGAGATTGCTCCGACAGGTGAATGTAGCCGACAGATTCTAGGTTTCTTCTTACTAAGCAAACCGGGGAGATATTTAAAATGCTTTGGGGATGGTTTTGGGGGAGGGATGCAGGGCGCACAAAGCTTGTCCCTGAATCACGTGTCGGCAACTGCGACAGCCTCCGGGCTCCCAGGAATAGCCGGCCTTGCCAGGGAGAACACACTGCAGCATGGGCTCATTATCTCATCTCTCTACACATCTGAGAGGATAAAAACAAATCTTGTGGGATTTCACGGCAACTCCGAACTCACGTTAGTCTCAAAGCTCATTTGCAGTAGCTGTAGGGAATGAAGCTGGTTCCTCTTTGCCACTGGCCCTCAGTGTCCTGCTGTCCCAGGCAGTCAGTGGTTCTGCCGGGACTGGGACCCTGAGGACTCCTGGTGAGGTCCTCTGCACACTGTGTCTACCCTGGTACCCAGACCTTGTATCAGGTCTCACGTCATGGCCTGCTCAGAATTTCATCAGAAAGGATGGATTATTGGTTCGCAGGGGATATGAGGCTCGAGCGGTCTAAACGTGCTTCTCTTGAATCTATACCATGAGTAGCTTATTCCTTCATGATCCCTTGCTGGAGTTTCTGTGGGAAGCTTTCTCCTGGTATTCTAGCTCTCATCTCTTCCCCGGTCTCTGAAACCCACTCTGTGTGTGTGTTAGAACTGCACCCTTTGGCACTGAATCCTAGTTACCTTGCGTTGTTAATGGCTATTCCTTGGCGGTTAGTCTTGTTGCCCAGCTCGACTGTAGGTTTCCGGAGAAGCCATCTTGCTTCCTCCGATTCCCGTGAGTTCTGCTTTAGGAGAATCACCCCATGCCCTGTATGCTTTCATCCACTCATCAGTGTAGGATCGGAGCTCTTTCAGCGAGATCTCAGAGAGGCCGTGTGCCCCATTCATTCAGTGTAACGTGGCAGGAATAAGACCTCTTGATACTGAGTGAGCTCGCGGACTTGCTGGGGTGGTTCTTGCCATAACAGATGACAGAGGGAGCAGGAATATGTCCAGAGCAGGAAGGCAGCCACAGACCAGGACTTCTGGCAGCACAGGGAATTCTATCTTCCAACACATTTTTGGACAATATTTATCATCACTTCCTGTCATTAAAAACCTACTGAAATATCTATGCGGTAAGAGCGTGAGTCCTATATTGCAAGTGTTTCCTATAGACGATAGAGGGGCCATCGGGACAAGATAGAGAAAAAGGAGGGAGAATATGCCAGCAATGATAATCCCCCATTAAACATCCCCTGGGGAGCTTGTGGAGGCGGGTGATTCCATCGTATTTATTACCTTCTTCTCTTGGCCACAGGTTGGACAGATCTGGAGTGCTTGGATGCATCACACAATTATTATTGCTGTTCTTGTTCCTATCAAGCCTAGGACTCTTGTTTTGACTTTTAGGAAGAGATGCATCTTAGCTTGGTTTCTTTAAAAAAAAAAAAGATGCGAAACAGGGGCTTGGGGGCCAGTGTGTCACTGAGGGAGACAGAGACCTGTCAGGGAGTGAAGGAAGCAGAGATTAGTTGAGCAAAGATATAATTTCAGGTTGAGTCTAGCCTGATCCGTAGGGCAACTCTGGAGTGTGAATTACATCCTGACTCAGTTCTGCCTCGAGGCAAGGGAGTTGGCCTTTTGCAGCCCATATTCACTGTTCACAGACCCTGGGCTGGCCCACGGAGTGGAGGTGTGACTCCCTTTGGAGAGGCGGATCCCTTGGCTGAGTTTCCTGTGGACACTTGGCTGAGGAGGGCACTACTCCAAGAAGGTTGTAGCCACGAGATGTTAGCAGCCAACACTCCCAGATGTCGTTGGGGGCTGGGCTGATCTGAGGACCGGGATACTCAAGGATGCTCTCTGCTCCGGATTACTTCTGAGTACTTACTATTACTCCAGACTTCTGAGTATTTACAGCTAGGGCTTCTGATGTTACCATGTGAAGTAGAGACAGCCCAAGACGGGCAATAAGAAAGATGTTTCAGTGCAATCCCTAACACAATTCCAGTGGTGTTTTTTGTTTGTTTGTTTAAGATTTTTTTTTTTTATCTGAGAGAGAAGGAGAAAGAGCTTGAGCAGGGGGAGGGGCAGACTCCCCACTGAGCAGGGAGCCGGATGTGGGGCTCGATCCCAGGATCCCAAGATCCTGAGCTGAAGGCAGATGCTTAACCTATTGAGCCACCGACTATATTCTCTATGCTACGCAAGTGAGGCTTCTTAAGATTCCATATGTGAGAACGTCATATGGTACTTGTCTTTCCCTGACTTATCTCACTTAGGATAATGCCCTCAACGTCTGTCCATGTTGTTGCAAATAGCAGGATTTCCGTCTTTCTGATGGCCAAATAATACTCCATGGTGTATAGAGCATATTTTTTTGCCCCCCCCAACCCATATTCCTTATGGAATCTGAAGAAGCTTTAAAACCTACATCCGTTCTGTAATTTCCCTAAAATCCTCCACTGATTTCCCACTGCACTTAGAAAAAACCCTAATTTCTTACTCTGACCTATGAGATCACATGTGATCCACTCTCTGTGTACCTCCCTTCTTCACCTATTACTGCCCTCTGTTTATTCTTTGAGAGCCCAGCTTATTCCTGCCTCAGGCCCTTTGCACCTGCCATTCCCTCTGTCTGCAACGCTCTCCAAACAAGAAGATGCTTGTGTGTGTTCTTTTCATGCCGGTCCTAGTGTAAAGGCCACATCAGAGACCTTTTCTGACTTTGAGTCCCTTCTCTGCCACCACATCATCTTGCTGTATTTGTTTATAACCCTGTTTTCTGTCTCTGCCTCTTGGAATATAAGATCCAGGAAGGCAGGAATTGAATCTGTTTTGTTCACTGCTACATGCCCAGTGCCTAGAATGTTTATACCAGGTGCTCAAATATTTGTCAAACAAATGAAAGGAGAGATCCTTAATGTTTCT
>JAQQSY010007997.1:0-10122 GCA_028646535.1 Procyon lotor | reverse complement strand
AAGTAGAGAGCACTTGTCAACTATACTCATATTTAAAAAATTTTTAAGCAAAAAAAGAGCACTTGTTCCCTTAAAAGCCACTGTATATCAATTCCCACTACCTAGAAACTATCTCCTGATTAGTGATCAGCTCCATCATTCAGTAGACCAATTCCTTCTTGCCCTTAAAGAAGTCAAATTAAGAACTACTTTATCCCTTGACTGAAATGCCTATCTAGATCTATTTAACTCCCATATTCAGGATGCTCAAAAAACACCAAGCAGGGTAAATACTCAAAATCCATACACAGGCATATCATACTGAAATTGGAGAAAACCGAAAGAAAAAAAGTGAGAAAGAGAAATGTTCAAAAAAGCCAGCAAAAAAGAACTTATGGATAGAGCCACAAGGATAAGAATTTCAGCAGAATTTTCATCAGAAAACATATAAACAAGAGTGGAGTGAAATATTAAAGTATTAAAAGAAAATCCCACCAACCAAGAATTTGCTAACCAAGGATATTATCCTTCAAAAGTGAGGGAGACTAATATTACACAGTATATTAACTAACTGGAATTTAAATAAAAACTTCTTTTAAAAAGTGAAGGAGAAATAAAGACTTTCTCAAATGAATAGAAACTGAGGGAATTCCATCATCAGTAGATCTACCTCGCAAAAAAAGTTCTTCAGGCAGAAGAAAAATTATATAGGTCAGAAACCTGAACCTACATAAAGAAAGCAGCACATCAGAGAAGAAATAATGAAAATAAATATTCTGGCTCTTTCATTCTTAATTTATCTAAAATAATGTTTATTGGGGGGCCTGGGTGGTTCAGTTGGTTAAGCATCTGACTTTGGCTCAGGTCGTGATCTCAGGGTCCTGAGATAGAGCCCCATGTCGGGCTACCCCCTCAGCAGGGAGTCTGTCTGTTCCTCTCCCTCTGCTCCTACCACTGCTCATGCACTCTCCCTATAATAAATAAATAAAGCCTTTAAATAAATAAAAATAAAAGATACTGTTTATTTAAAAAAATAATTGTATTAGGTGCTTAGTTGTTTATATGCATTAGGTGATTATAGCAAATACATGAGTGAAATGATGACAGGAATGTCACAGGATTGAGAGGGTGGACTTGGGAATACAGCCAACCCCTGAACAGCACAGGTTTGAACTGTGCAGGTCTATTTACATAGGGATTTTTGTTTTCAATAAATGCAGTACAGTACTATAAATGTATTTTCTCCTCCTCATGATTTTCTTAATAACCTTTTCTCCAGCTTACTTTAAGAATAAATGTATAATACAGATAACTTAAAAAATGTGTTAGTCAACAGTTTATGTTGTCAGTAAGGCTTCTGGTCAATAGTAGGCTATTAGTAGTTAAGTTTTTGGGGAGTCAAAACTTACAGATGGATTTTTGACTGCTCAGGGCTTGATACCCCTAACTCCCACAGTGTTTAAGGGTCAACTGTATTCTGTTATAAGTTCCCTGTACTATACCCAAAGTACTAGAGCATTTTGAAACTGAACTCGGATTAGTTAAAAATACATATTGTAAACTCTAGAGTAACACCAATTTTCTTAAAAGGATAAACAATACAGTAAAACAGTAGGCAAAATGGAAATATACAAAATGCTCAGTGAAAAACAGAAGTCGGGGGCGCCTGGGTGGCTCAGTGGGTTAAAGCCTTTGCCTTCAGCTCAGGTCATGATCTCAGGGTCCTGGGATTGAGGCCCTGCATTGGGCTTTCTGCTCAGCAGGGAGCCTGCTTCCTCCCCCTCTCCCCGCCTGCCTCTCTGTCTACTTGTGATCTCTGTCAAATAAGTAAAATCTTTAAAAAAAAAAAAACAACAAAAAACATAAGTCAAAGAAAGGGAAAAAGAAATAGCAAATGGAGCAAACAGAAAACAGTTACAAAGGTGGCTGTTATTAATCCAATTTTTTAAATAATCAAATTAAGTCTAAATGGTCTAAACACACCGATGGAAAAAAATAGATTGTTACAATAGATAAAAACACCAAGAACCTGGGGTGCCTAGGTGGTTCAGTCAGTTAAGTCTCTGACTCTTGATCTCAGTTCAGGTCTAGATCTCAGGGTCATGAGTTCAAGCCCCATGTAGGACTCCAATCTGGGCATGGAGCCTACTTATACCAAGACCCAACCATATGTGCCTATAAGAAACACATTTTAAATATAAACATTCAGATAGGTTAAAAGTAAAGGAATAGGAGTGACATCACCAAAAATGTAAGAGTAGGAATCTAGGGTTTCTGCCCAGAAACAGAATGCTAGCAAAACCTGTCAGAATCAATCTTACGGTAACTCTGGAAAATAGTCAAAGGTTACAAGCAAGTGAATGCTTAAATAGGAGAGGTGGATTAAACACAATAAGAGATCTGTGTGGCATTTTAACTAACCTATTCACAATCACAAAAGTAAGAAAAACATAAGATACTAGGAATATTGCAAACAAAACTAGGTAAGAGACTAATCAAGAAAATTTATTCATGTTCATAAAAGTAGTCGTAATAAATATGCTCAAAAATAGAAGTATGATGAAGATGACATTTTCCCAATATTACCTATAAAATATAATTCCAGTAACAATTCAAAAAACATTTTTTATTCAACTTGTCAAGCCAATCTTCAAATTTAAGATGAGCTGAGAACAGTAAGATTAAAAAAAGAACATGGAAATTACAAACTAAAATTTATCTAAGAGGGATGGCATGAATATACACACATTAAGCATACTGGCTCATATTAAAAAACTAAATGTAACACTAAAACATTTTCAAAAGTTACTGATAAGAGTAGAGAGAAACAAGATGGTAGAGGCACAAACAGAATATAAACAAGACTCCTTGACCTTTTCTGACAATGCTATGAAACTAGAAGTTGACTACAAGAAAAAAATCTGGAAAGACCACAAATACATAGAGGTTAAACAACACGCTATTAAACAATGAATAGGTCAACCAGGAAATCAAAGAAGAAATTAAAAAAAAATGCATGGAAACAAACGAAAATGAAAACACAATGGTTCAAAACCTATGGGATGCAGCAAAAGCAGTCCTAAGAGGGAAGTATAAAGCAATACTGGCCTACCTTAAGCAAGAAAAACCTCAAATAAACATAACCTTACACCTAAAGGAGCTAGAAAAAGAACAATACAAAGCCTAAAGCTAGCAGAAGGAAGAAATAATAGAGTAGAGCAGAAATAAATGACACAGAAACTAAAAAAACAATAGATCAATGAAACCAGAAGCTGGTTCTTTGAAAAAATTAATAAAACTGATAAATCTCTTGCCGGAATTATTGAGAAAAGAAGAGAAAGGACTCAAATAAATAAAATCACAAATGAAAGAGGAGAAATAACAACCAATACCACAGAAATAAAAACATGGATGGATAGATGAGCAAATAAAACATGCAAAAATAAAACCAAAGTAAAAACTGGGTAATTCTAAATTTTTAAAATTGGAAATGGCAATATGAACTCATGAAGTCCATTTTGTTAAGAATATATTTCCTGCTACAAAATTAATGAAGACTGAAAACATGCCAAGTGAATGGAGTCAGTCACAAAAGAGGACTTATTATATGATTTCATTTATATGAAATGTCTGGAATAGGCAAATTTATAGAGACAGAAAGCTAATTAGTGGTTGATTAAACTGGGATGAGGGAGGGAAACAGGACACTGACTGCTAATGGGTTTCTTTTAGTAGTGACAAAAATGCTCTCAAATTACATTATGGTAATGGGTGTACCTGTGAATATTTTTTTAAAAATATTGAATTGTACACCTTAAATGAAAGAAATACATTAAGCTGTTCAAAAAAAGGGGATGCATGGGTGGCTCAGTCAGTTGAGCATCTGACTCTTGTTTTTAGCTCAGGTGATGATCTCAGGGTGGTGGGATCAATCCCCGAGTCAGGCTCTGTGCTCATCATGGAGTCTGTTTGTCCCCCCCTCTCTTTTCCTCCCCCATACTCTCTCTCTCTCTAAAGTAAATAAATAAAATCTTCTAAAAATTTTAAAAAGATAAAAAGAATATATTTCCTAGCTCTGTCCACCAAGGAAAAAAAGTCTAGAAACAATGACTGTGCCAATAACAATAAGCCTATAACTGTGGTCTCAAAATATCATTTCCCAGTAAAAGGAATCAGGGCACCATAAAGAAATGCTTGATTCCTAGCCTAGGGCAGGAAATGTTCAAAATGATCCCAGAATAACCTTTCAAACCAGAATGAAAAACATTATCAAAGACTTCTGGAGATGTGTTGGAAAGACTTAGAAGCCATCTCAAAGAGATGGCCAAAGATGGGAAAATTTGAGTTTTACAAAGAAAATAACCACAATGGTTTGAACCATACCAAACATGTTAAAATCAATTTGTATGTAACAGTAAATTAATGACTCACTGGGAAATGCTAAGAAACCAATTCAATAGCCTGAAAACCTATAAAGGAAAAGAATCAATTTATTCTGCTTTTCCTGTAAAAACTTTCCCCAAGGTAACCAAAGAATTGATGACAAACTTTTTCCTTAAAAAAATATTCCAGACAGTAAATAAAGAAGGGATATAGAACTCGAATACCATAATTTTGTAACCCCTACTGAAATGTAGCTGATAATCTTCCATGTTTTCTTAAATTGGTATGGTGGTAAAAAGGAGGATTGTTTTATTTTGAAAATATTTGACAACTAAAGGGAAAATATCTTCCCATCTCTCCACCTTACTTCCCCTAGTACTTCAGCCCAACATTTCTCCAACCCCATCAGGAACTTCCATTCCTTTGTTCTATCAATTTTCCACTGTCCCTCACCTTCCTATCCTGACTTTTCTACCTACCTGGCCTAAAATTCACCATCAATATAATTAACTCTTGCCAACTTAAACCCTCTTGCCTCTCATATTATTTCTAATTAGTTCATGAAACCAATACTCTGGTTAAATCCAACTCCATCTACCCCTCCATTTCCCTCTCTCTTCCATTTAAAGAAAAACTTGAAGGGTTGTCTATACTTGGTACCTCCAATTTTTTTTCTCCATTTCTCTCTTTAGCCCCATATTCCACTGAAACTGCTCTTCAGGATGACCAATGACTTTTTCTTTCTTTCCTTCCTTTTTTTTTTTTTTTTAAGATTTTATTTATTTATTTGACAGAGAGATCACAAGTAGGCAGAGGTAGGCAGAAAGAGAGGGGGGAAGCAGGCTCCCTGTTGAGCAGAGAGCCTGATGCGGGGCTCCATCCCAGGACCCTGAGATCATGACCTGAGCCAAAGGCAGAGGCTTCAACCCACTGAGCCACCCAGGTGCCCCTCACCAATGACTTTCATGTTGCTTTCTCAGTACTCATTTTACTTTGGCCTATCAGCAGTACTGACACAGTTCTTATTAACACACATTTTTCCTTTCATTTCCAGGAAATCAAACTTACCTAGCTTCCTTCCAACCATTCAAGCTAGCTCCTTCAGTCCTCTTTGCTGGTTCTTCCTCATTTCCCAGACTTTGTTGGGCTGACCCAGAGATAAGTCCTTTACCTCTACATTTTTCTATCCACCCTCTAAATGATTTCATTCATTAAATTTGCTTTAAATGTCATCTATTCAATGATATTTCCGAACTTCATATCTTCAGCCTAGATCTTAGATCCTTTCAAACTTCAGACTTATATATCATACTGCCAACTTAATACCTCTACTTGAATATCTAGTGGACATCTCGTGCTTCATATACTAAATTCCAAACTGAAATCTCACTATCTCCTATGTCCCAAGTCAGTTTCTCCTACTGTCTTTCCTTTCTCAGTTAATGATTACTCCATTCTTCAAGTTGCTCAGATTAGAAAATGTGTGTCATCTGGTCACACATTCCACATCAGTTCCATCAGCAAATTTTATCAGCTCTATCTTTAAATTCTATCTAATACATGATGATTTCTCACCATTTTTACTACTCTGGTCCAGGTCACGGACATCACTTCTCTAGGTTATTGTAATTATTGTATTGTATTCCTAATTGATCTCTGCTTCTGCGCTTGCCCTCCACCCCAGCTTTCCACCTACAGTTCTCTTATCAGAGCAGCTAAAGTGATCCACTTAGATCATAAGCAGGTAATATCACTCCCAAGATCAAAAATCTCCTACAGCTTCCCATCTCATTCACAGTAAAAGCCAAAATCATAACATGGCCCATAAGATCCAACCTGATCTGGCCCATAAGATCTCCAACCTCTTTCCCTCCAATTACCTTCTCTCATTTCTCACTAGTCTTCATCTCATTTGCTCTATTTCAGGCACACGAACCTCTTTAACTATTGTCCACGCTGCCTGGATTATATGCATAAATAGCTTTCTCAATTATATGCATAAATAGCTCATTTACTTCCTTCATATCTTTATTATAACCTTTTCAGGATGTCTTCCCTGGCTACCCCATCTAAAACTCTAATTCCCTTCTCTAATTCTGTATGTTTTTCTGCTTTACTTTTCCTCTTAACATTTTTCACTACTGAATATATGTTATATTTAACTCACCTCATTTATTATCTGGCCCACGACAATATAAGTACCATGACAGCAGAGAGTTTCTCTTTTACTCAGTGCTATACCTGAAGCCTCTAGAATTGTTCCTGTCACATAGATAGCATTCAATAAATGGTATGTTGATGAAGAATCTAGAAAATAAATTTGAAAATAGAACACTGCTTTAGAAAAACATTTTAGAAGATACATGATTCACACAAAAAGATTTTAAAATGCTTGGCCAGTAATAACCAAACAACTGCAAATTAAATTTACATCTATAAAGTTAGCGAAAATTACTAATAGCAGATAACCATTGTTATCAGGGTGTATGAATACAGGCAATCTTATACTATGCCAATAATAGTGTAAATTATTTGAACCTTACAGGACAATAATTGGATAGACTTAGGGAATCTTTAATAAGCACATACATATTGACCAATCAGTTCCACTTCTAGGAGCCTGCCCCTGCCCCCCAAAATTAGAAAGTGCATTATGACATATGACAACTAGTTGCTGATATACACGAAACTGGAAAACCAGAAACTGGAAAAGCCAAATTACCCATCAAGAGGGGTATTTAATACATTTAATACACTGAAATGTATTAAAATGTACAGCATGAAAAACTTTAAAATGACGACATAAATTTAAATGGAAAGATATTGTGTGTTGTTAAATGCCAAAGGTAGGTTACAGAACTGTATGTATAGTGTAATACCAATTTCCAAGCTATTATGCACATATATGTTAATATATGAATGCACGCGTATATATTCACAGAGGGGGAAAGATGGGAAGTAAATTTTGATAGTTGCTGGCAGAATTCTGAATGATTTTTGTTTTCTTTGAGCTTTTCCGTATTTTGCGATTTGGGGCGGGCAGCCGGGGGCAAGGAGCACGAAGTTAGTACACACATAAAACAACATGGCTAATACACAAAAACAAAATTTAAGATAAATAAATACCAAAAGTGTTGAGGCCATTGATAAATCTTACAAATACGTATTTCCAATTACCACAAAGCAAAGAAATGAAGCCCTGGTACAAAAAGCCGCACAAATCTACACACACAGCCGTGCCCTACCTTTCATCCGCGGAGTTTCTCAAGCGCTCACGATCCCACATCACGCACGTTCGCATCCACGTTCATAATGACACGTAAAAGGAAAAGCACATCCCCCAAATCCGCTCACACACACGTTCTCACGGCCACACTCAGTCGCAGACAAACGTCTGCCCAACAGTCACATCACGCCACACTCCCAGTCCCTCACGCGCCCCTCCCACGGCCTCAGGGAACCAGCCGCACCTGCACAGCCCCGCCGGCATCCTCCTCCAACAACACAGGCACGGGGTCCGCAGGCCCCTACTCCCAACCAGCACAAAGAGTCCCGGACTCAGAGCCCGCGGCCTCCCGAAGACTCACCAGCGAACCCGCGCACAACAGGCCCAGTTCCACACCTCACGCCGCCCAAGTGGCCCCGCGGGCGCGGACCGAACCTGAGGCGCCTCTGAGGTCAGCGCCGGCTGCGGCTGAGAGTAGCACGAGCCTCGGTCCGTTAGACGCCGGACAACACTTCCCAGAGGCCCCCGCGGCACACGGTGGGGCGGGCCGGCTTTCTTGTCGGCGAGTAGCGGGAGTGATCTACCGTTGCGTTTATTGGCGCCCAGATCTGCCGAGGAGGTTCAGCTGGGTTTTGCTGCAGCGGCTTCGCTTGAGCTGGGCACTCCACTCGGAGCCCGGGAGTGCAACTTGGTGCTGAGAAGAATCTGAAAAGGTTCGCAACTTTTAGGCTACGGACTACATTTCCCAGAGGCCTTCACGGCCAAGTCATTTTTCTGCGAAAAGTCTCTTGCTCCTTATGGTTGGCTGGGTCTCCTGTTCCCGGGGTTATGGTACATGATCCGTGAAGGAAGCACCGCTGGGTCAGTGTAGTTCCGTCTGGTTCAGGCCCCTCCCGGACTTCAGTGGGGTGAAGGCGGGGCAAAAAATTAGGGGCCCGTGGGGGGACAGGACCGGCCAGCTTGAGCCTCAGGCTTCTGGCGGCAGTCAGAAAAGAGAGGAGTGGCGTTGTGTGACCGTGTGTGGGAGATAATCGGCCGTGGAACTTGTTGGGGTAGGGTGTCTGCGGAGTCAGGAGACTCTGAGATCCAGTGACTTTGGGGGTCGTGCGAATTTGCGTGACCATTGTCGCGTTGTATGTTCTTGTGACCAACCCTGAAGTTTTTTTCAGAGACAGTGTCCTTATGTTAATTCTTTGTGTGTTTCTGCTTTTCTGACTGGCCCCTGTTACAATATTGAAACTTAAAGGTTATCAATAAACCACAGTCACCAAGGTATTAGTGGGAGGAATTTGAGAGGTTTGTGAATCCATAATACTGAAACACTCATGCTCTTTAATTCTGTGTTACCCCACATTCGGTGTGTGTTACATGCACAAAGGTGATTCTGGTAATTTAGAAAGATACCATTGAAGAGGGCGAAGACATTGAGCCATCAAATGGAAAGGTCATGTCGGGAATTCTTAGTAGCCGCAACATCGGGTGTGAAAAGTCTACGAGAGAAAGTAGAAAAATAACAAGGAGCAAAACCCTAAAACTCTAACGAAGCAGACTATATGTCACTTCTGCTCTAAAGATCTCATTCTTTTTTTCAGCACTTCATGTGAGTTTGGCTCTGTCTTCAGAAGAATTAAAAAACAACTGACAATGAAAACTGAAGACTGCAATAATTTTGCAGTAGAGACTAAAATGGAGAAAATGTCTATGAAAACACTAGCCCAGTGCTTTTCTGCTATAGTATATTGACAAAGAGAACAAAATGCTGCAGACTCCAGCATGCTAAATATCAGGACCTTGTGGTTGTTGAAGGTATCAGAGAGGCTTCTGACTTATAAGCTTACCATGAAGCTGTATAAAGGCCATATGACTATATTACCTCTAGGATGCGGTAGAAGATAGTCTTCACTAGATGATAATGGGCACTTTTTCAGAGTAGTGTGAATATATGTCTGAGAAGGGACAAGAGACTCTCAAACACTGCATAAGAGAGTATATGTCCTCTAAATAAGTTTTGCTGGTCTTTTGTCTCTCTCAATAGTAAATTTTTTGTCTTAAGAATTATTTTTGCTTATCATTTTGTTAAGAGATGATAAAAGAACAGAATTACTTATTCTATGTCTGTCCAGCTTCCTGATTTTTTATACTTGTAGATTTGTCTATTTCTCCTTTTATTTCTGTTAACTTTGCTTTACATATTTTGAAGCTCTCTTATTGGATGATATATATTTTGAGTTGTGATAACTTTTCCTATGGATTGATCCAACAGCCTCTTATGGAATTTACTCTTTATAATAATTGCTTTTTTGTCTAGTCTATTTTAATATTACTATAGTTTCACCATCCTTCTTTTGGTTAGTGCATGGTTTATCTCTTTCTACCCTTTTGCTTTTAACCTGTTTTATTTTTTTTTATTAATTTTTATTAACATATAATGTATTATTTGCCCCGGGGTACATGTCTGTGAATCATCAGGCTTACACATTTCACAGCACTTAACAGCACATACCCTCCCCAATGTCCACAGCCCAGCCACCCTA
>JAQQSY010007996.1:0-10122 GCA_028646535.1 Procyon lotor | reverse complement strand
AAAAAAGAAAAGAAAAGAAAAGAAAAAAGATACCTCTAAGTTACAAGCCCATCCTAGATTCCTGTAGTCAGAATGTCACCCTTCGGGAAATTCATCCAGAACTACATTTCTTGTTCGTTATAATGAGTAATGGCAAAAGAATAAAGTGAAGGATTAGATGAGAGCTATACTAAACAAAAGACAAAGAGACTAAGATGGGATCCAGTGTCCCAGAAAATAGGGGAAGGAGGGAAACACAACTGAGTTAGTGATCAGAAAAAAAAAAATTTAGAAAGGGTAACCGGTTAAACCAGTCAGAAAGGAGAATATAAAAAGTCTAATTTTAAAAAATTATATAGGTAACATCATAAAATCAACACAACCAAATTCGCCACAAGTTTTTATTGTGGAAATGAACAAACTGATTCTAAATTTCTTGGTGAAGTACATAGGACGTAAAGTAGGCAAAATAATTTTTTTTAATTTTTAAAGTTAGAAAATTGAGACTATCAGATTTCAAGATTTATTACTATGCTACTGTAGACAGTGTAATATGATTAGAAAGGTAGCCAAATATAGTAATTAAACAGAATAAAGTTCACAATTTTATGTAATTTATGTTTATGTATATAGCCAATTGATTTTTAATAAAGATGCAAAAGCAATTCAGTGGAGGAAAAAAATGATCTTAATCTTTTTAATCAATAGTTTTGGAACAACTGAACACTCAAATGCAAAAATAATAAAAGAATCTCAAACCATACCATGCATCTTTTAAATCTGAACTCAAAATGAGTCATGAACTTAAATGTAAAACCTAAACTAAAATACTTATAGAAGAAACATAACAGAAAATCTTTAGACCTTGAGTTAGACAAAGATTTCTTAGATATGTCTCCAAAATCATGCTCTGTAAAACAAAACTTGATAAATTATACTTTCTCAAAATTAAGAACTCTTGCCTTTGAAAAGAAATTGTTATGGGAATGAAAACACAAGTACCAAACTGCCAAAAAAAAAAAAAAATTTACAAACCACATATGTTATAAAGGACTTGAATACAGAATATGTAAAGAATTCCCAAAACTCTAATAAAAAAACAAACAACCCAATGTTTCCAATAATCAAAAGATTTGAACACACATTTCAACAAAAAAAAGATGTATGGATAGGAAAGTGCACATGAAAAGACATTCAACCTCATTAGTCATTAGGAAAATACAAATAAAACCACAATAATAAACTAATATACAATTTTGGGGATGTCTAAACTTTAAAAGACTGAGTACACCAAATATGGGCAAAGATGTAGAGGAACTGTAGCTCTCGTGCATTGCTGGTGGGAAAGTGAAGTGGTATAGCCTCTTGGGGAAACAGTTTGGCAGTTTCTTAAACCATTAAACACATACCTACTGCATGGCTCAGCAATCCACGTCTGCGTACTTACCCAAGAGAAGTGGAAGCATACCTGCTTATAGACTTGTACCTAAATGTTCATAGCAGCTGTATTTGTAATAGTTAAAAACTGAAATTACCAAATATATATCAACAGGTAAATAGGTAAACAAATTGTAGGATTTCTATGCAATGGAATACCATTCAGCAACAAAAAGAATAAACTACTAATACATGTAATAACATAGATGAATTTCAAAATAGTTGTATATTTGTATAAAATTCTTGAACATCATTATTATATGCCAAGTACACTTCAATTAAAAATATATGTAGAAGTTAAAATATTAAAATATTAAAAATATTAACTAATTAATATTGAAAATATTAAATAATAAAATTCTAGAACATCAAACTAATTTACACTAACAGAAAGCAGATCAGTAGGTTCCTGAGAATGGAGGGGTAGAAAGAAAGCAGGAGAGAGGAATTATAAAAGTGAATCAGAAAAATGGGTACATTCATTATCTTGATTGTGGTAATGATTTCACAAGTGTATATCTATGCGCACTTTAAGTATGTGCTACCAATTATACCTCAAAAAACTACTTAAAATTAAGGGGTGCCTGGGTGGCTCAGTGGATTATAAGCCTCTGCCTTCGGCTCAGGTCATGATCTCAGGGTCCTGGGATTGAGCCCCGCATCCGGTCTCTGCTCAGCAGGGACCCTGCTTCCCACCTCCCCCACCCCCCCCACCTGCCTCTCTGCCTACTTGTGATCACTCTCATCTCTGTCAAATAAACAAATAAAATCTTTTTTAAAAAATAAATAAATAAATAAATAAAAATAAAAAAATAAAAACACAGTAAGATGCCACTACGAACTCACTAGAATGGTTAACACTAAAAAACGCTGACAATACCAAATGTTGACAAGTATTTTCAACAATCTGAATCCTCATCTTCAGCTGGTGATGGGTTTAACATGGTAACAAATTCTTTGGAAAACCCTTTGGCAGTTTCTCATATAGTTAAAAATGCATCCACCCTATAACCTAACAATTTCACATCTAGGCAATTACCCAAGACAAATAAAAACATTTACCCCTCAAAAAAACTTGGTGACGTATAGCAGATATAACAGCTCTATTCGAGCTAAAAACTAGAAAACAAAACCATGAAATATTACTTAGTAATAAAAAAAGAAACAATCTATTGATATATATAACAACATGACTGATTCATTGTTTTCTTTTTTTAAAGATTTTATTTATTTATTTGACGGAGAGAGAGAGATCACAAGTAGGCAGAGGGACAGGCAGAGAGAGAGGGGGGAAAAGGCTCCCTGTTGAGCAGAGAGCCTGATGCGGGGCTCAATCCCAGGACCCTGAGATCATGACCTGAGCCGAAGACAGAGGCTTTAACCCACTGAGCCACCCAGGAGCCCCAACATGGGTGATTCTTAAAAACATTTTGTTCATCATGAGAAGCCAGAAACAAATGCTCACACATTGCTTTATCCATTTACAGTTCCATAATAAGCAAAATAAATCTATGGTGATAGAAATCAGAACAGTATCTACCTTCAGCAAAGAGAAGGGAACAGACTGGAAAAGGACAGGAGGAAAATTTGGGGGATGATAAAAATGTTCTATCTTCATGGTTTAGGATATATTCATTTGTTAAAGTCATAGAATTATACACTGAAAATACGAGCACTTCACTGTATATAACTTATAGTTCAATTCATGAAAAACATAATTTTAAAGGACTTGGAATGAATTGTATGCCATACTATTAAATAACAGGTGAAATAAAAAGTCCTAGAAAGACATAAAACTATCTAATCTGAGTCAAGAAGAAATAGAATATTTGAAAAGGTCTATAACAAATAAAAAGATTGAATCAGTAATTTTAAAACATTATACGATAAAATCCCAGGCCCCGATGGCTTTACTTTTGAATTTTATCAAGCATTTAAAGAATAATTAATACAAGTCCTTCACAAGCTTCCAAAATATGCAGGAAGAAACACTTCCTAATTTATTCTATGACACCAGTATTAATCTGATACCAAAACCAGACAAATATCGTAAGAAAAGAAAATTATAGGCTAATATTTCTTACAAAAAAGATGTAAAAATGCTCAACAACATATAGAAAATTAAAACTAACAACATACAAAAAGGATCATACAACATGATCTAGTGAGATTTACTGTAGGAATAAAAGGTTGTTTGAGTGTCTGAAAATTAATATAAGACACCATATTAATAGAATTAAGGACAAAAATCACATGATCATCTCAATAGATGAAGTAAAAGCACTTGACAAATGTTTTCATGATAAAAATGCTCAACAAACTAGAAATAGCATAAAGCTTCTTCAGCCTTATAAAACATCTAACCAGAGTTAACATTTTAATGTTAATAGTGAAGATTGAATGTTTTCCCTCTAAAATCAAGAAGATAAGGGTTTCCATCTTACCACTTCTATTTAACATTGGGGTGGAAATTCTAGCCAAGTCGATTGAACAAGAGGGGGAAAAGGCATCCAGATTGTAAGGGAAAAAGTAAAAGTATTTCAAATTTGCTGATAACATGATCTTATATATAAAACCATCCCATGAAACCCACGGAAAAACCAGTACAACTAATAAAGAAGGTTAGCAAGGTTGCAAGATATAAGATCAATATGCAAGCATCAATTGTATTCATATATACTAGCAATGAACAATCTCAAAATGAAATTAAGAAAACAATTTCATTTATCATACCCTCAAAAAGATAAAGCATTTAGAAATAAGTTTAACAAAACACTATATGTCTAGTCCACTGAAAAGTAATTATGTTGTTAAAAGAAAATAAATAAAATCTAAAATAAATGGAAAGATATTCCATGTTCATGGATCAGCAGATGTAATATTGTTATGATTTATAGATTAAGCACAATTTTTATCAAAATACCAGCTATTTTTTGTGCAAAAATTAACAAGGTGATCCTAAAATTCACATGGAAATGTAAGGGACTCAAAATAACTAGAACAATCTTGGGAAAGAAGAACAAAGTTGGATAATTCATACGTCTGGCTTCAAAACTTACTGCAAAGCAACAGCAATCAAGACTCGTACTGACATAAGGATACAAGGCAGACAGAATTGTCACCCCTCAAATATGTCTGTGTCCTAATCCCTGGGAATATGTTACCTTAGATGGCAAAAAAGAATTTGGGGAAAAAAAATTGCAAATATGATTATATTAAGGATCTTGTGATGGGGAGATTATTCTGGGATTTGGGTAAGCCCAATATAATCATCAGGGTCCTTATCTGTAAAAGAAAAGAGCGGACAAGTAAAAGTCAGAGAAGATGATGTGATGACAAAAGCAGAGGTCGGAGAAATGTAAATATTGACTCGGAAGGTAGAAGATGGCAACAGGTCAAAGAATAAATGAAGTCTCTAGAAGCTTCATTTATAGAAGAGATAAAGCATTAGAGCCTTCAGAAGAAACACAGCCCTATAAACAAATTTTTTGTCTTAGTGAGACCATTTCAAATTTCTGACCTTCAGAACTATAAGAGTATAAATTTGTGTTGTTTTAAGACACTAAGTTTGTGGTAATTTGTTACAACAGCAATAGGAAACTCATAACAAACATATGGATAAATGGAATAGAATTGAGAATCCAGATAAAAACCCTTATATTGTTTGATTTTACACAAGGTGCTAATGGAGTAAGAACAGTATTTTCAACAAGTGTTGCTTGGACAACTGGATATACACATGAGAAAGAAGAAACTTGGACCTCTGTCTCACACCGGATACACAAATTAACTCCCAATATATCATAGACCTAAACATTAAGAGCTAAAACTATAAAATTCTTGGTAGAAAACAAAGAAGTAAATTTTGAGTTAATCAGTAGTTTCTTAGATATGACATCAAAAGCACAAACAACAAAAGAAATGAAATGGAGTTTTAAAAGTTAAAAACTTTTGTACTTCAAAGACCACCACCAAGATAAGTAAAAAAAACCACTCATAATTAAAGAATGTATTTGCAAATCATGTATCTGACAAAGGACTTGTACCCAGAATATGTATAGAATTTCTGCAATTGATAATAATAAATGACACAACTTTAGAATAAGCAAAGAAGCCAAATAGACATATTTTCAAGATATACTAAATGCCAAATATATTTGGAAATGAAATGATTCCACACAAATTTTAAGATTGATTGTTCTAGCTCTATGAAAAATATTGGTGGCATTTGGATAGGGATTGCATTAAATATGTAGCTTGCTTTGGGTAGTACAGATATTTTAACAATGTTTTTCTTCCAATCCGTGAGTATGGAATGCTTTTCCATTTCTATGTGTCCTCTTCAATTTCATTCATAAATGTTCTGTAGTTTTAAGAGTACAGATCTTTTACATGTTTAGGTAGGTTTATTCCCAGATATCTCACTTTTTTGGGTGAACTTGCAAATGGGATTGGTTCCTTGATTTCTTTTTCTGCTTTTTCATTATTGGTGTATATAAATGCAACAGATTTTTGCACATTGATTTTATATCCTGCAACTCCGCTGAATTCATGTATGAGTTCTAGCAATTTTTTGGTATGGAGTTTTCTGGGTTTTCTACACAGAATATCATGTCATCTGCAAATAGTGAAAGGTTGACTTCTTCCTTACCAATTTGGATGCCTTTTATTTTTCTGTTTTTCTGATTGCTTAGGCTAAGACTTCCAGCACTGCATTAAATAATAATGGTGAGAGTGGGCATCCTTGTCTTGTTCCTGACTGGAGGGGAAAGGCTCTCAGTTTTTCCCCATTGAGAATGATATTAGTGGTAGGTCTTTCATATATGGCCTTTGTGATGTTGAGATATGTTCCATCTATTCCTCCATTGTTGAGGGTTTTTTATCAAGACAGGATGCTGTATTTTCTCAAATATTTTTTCTGCATCTATTGACAGGATCATATGCTTCTTATCCTTTATTTTATTAATGTGGTGCTTCACATTGATTTATTTGTGAATGCTGAACCACCCCCACAGCCCAGGAATAAATCCTGGTGAAAATTACTTTAATGTACTGTTGAATTCAATTTGCAAGTATTTTGTTAAGAATCAATGATGTCAGACAGGAAATGAGGTCAGAATTAATTAATCTTTCAGAAAATATAAATAAAAATCACAATGAGATACCACTTCATGCCCATTAGGAAGACATACAACAACAAATAATCAAAAAGACAAATAATAACAACTGTTGGTGTGGATGGGGAGAAATTGGGACCCTCATACATTGCTAGTGGGATTATAAAATGGTGCAGCCACTTTAGAAATCAGTTTGGCTATTTCCTCAAAATGTTAAACATGGAGTTACTATATAAGCTGGCACTTCCACTGTATCCTTATCCAGCATTCAATTACCTCACTCAGCAATAAAAAGGAATGAAGTATTGATACATGGAATAACATGGATGAACCTTGAAAACATTGTGCTAAGTGAAAGAAGCCATTCACAAAAGACTATATAATTCATGATTCCATTTAGCCAATCTAGAAGGGCCTGAAAAAGAAAGCTGATCAAAGGTATGGCGAAAAGATCATGCACGGTGCAAAGTACATAAAAATGAGCAAGACAAAATTGCGTGGATGTAGGTTTTGAACTAGTATCCTTCAGCAACCAATGTAGAGGTTTCAAGAGATAGGACTGCGGCTCTGATTTTGGATCGAGTTATTAAATGCTACTAAAACAGTGGAAAGATTAGGGTATAAGAGAACCAATCAGGTACCTGGTGAGAAAATGGGTCCTATGTTCTTCTGCTATTCTCTCCATGGAATGAGGCTGAGTAAGAAAGAGTAAGTGCTCTGGAGGAAGCTAGATGAAGGGAGAAAATGGGAGAAATTCAAAGACCAGAGTGTTCTAAGAGCAGCTATAGTAGTAGCAAGGGAAAAGGGAAGCTCAACAAAGATTTTGGTCAAAGTAAAATGCATGAAATTATGATCTATTAGAAAAATTCATGGTGTCTCTATGGGAATGGATGGTTCCAATAGAGTGAACACAAAAATTAACTGGAAAAAATAATGGCTAGAATTTTTAAATGACTATTTTCTGCAGGTACACTGAAACTTTCCTCTCTGACAGGAGAAAGGGTAGGGATGACAGTTGTGAAAGCTGTCTCACAGTTGTCAAAGATTTCAACAAGTGAAGGGAAATGATTGAGAAGTCAGTCAATGACATCAATAAGGAAAGGAAGGGTAATAGAATAGTTTGGTGGTACATGAGACCCCAAAGAGAATAGGTTTTTACCAAAGGCTATAAGGGAAATGCTCTAAAAGATGCAGTGGGAAACCAGGTGGTTTGCAGAGGGCCCACAAGAGCTCTGTTCTGGGTGCATGGCATCCTCATGGTGTTCTGATCCTTGGAAGACCTTTATTATGAAGAGAGACATTTCAAAATTTAAAAAAAAAAATCCCTAGATTAATAGTTAGTAGAATTTTAATAGGGAAGAGAATGTTAGTATAGAACCAAAAAGAAGAAGAAAACTCCAGGCGAGATGAGAAACTGTTCGTTTGTTTTTTGTTGTTTTGTCTTAAAAAAAAGTGAAATGAGAAATATTTATTCATGTCTTTTGCCCATTTCTTGACTGGATTATTTATTTTTGGGGTGTTGAGTTTGATGGATTTTTTATAGATTTTGGATACTAATCCTCTATTTGATAAGACATTTCCAAATATCTTCTCCCATTCTGTAGGTTATCTTTTGTTTTTGTCAACTGTTTCCTTTGCTGTGCTTTTTATCTTGATGAAGTCCCAATCATTCATTTTTGCTTTTGTTTCCCTTGCCTTTGAAGACGTGTCTAGCAAGAAGATGCTGCGGCCAAGGTCACAGAGGTTGTTGTCTATATTCTCCTCTAGGATTTTGATAGATTCCTGTCTCACATTTAGGTCTTTCATCCATTTTGAGTCTATTTTTCTGTATGGTGTAAGAAAATGGTGCAATTTCAATCTTCTGCGTGTGGCTGTCCAATTTTCCCAACATCATTTGTTGGAGAGACTGTCTTTTTTTCCATTGGATATTCTTTACTGCTTTGTCAAAGATTAGTTGACCATAGAGTTGAGGGTCCATTTCTGTGTTCTCTATTCTGTTCCATTGATCTATGTGTCTGTTTTTGTGCCAGTACCATACTGTCTTGATGATTATTACAGCTTTGTAGTATAGCTTAAAGTCCAGAATTGTGAGACCACCAGCTTTGGTTTTCTTTTTCAACATTCCCTGGGCTATTTAGGGTCTTTTCTGGCTCCAAACAAAGGAGACATACAAATGGCCAAGAGACACATGAAAAAATGCTCGACATCACTCAGTATCAGGGAAATACAAATCAAAACCAAAATGAAAAAATTTAAAAAAAAAATGAGATACCACTTCACATCAATCAGAATGGCTAAAATTAACAATTCAGAAAACAACAGATGTTGGCAAGATACAGAGAAAGGGAACCCTCTTACACTGCTGGTAGAAATGCAAACTGGTATAGCTACACTAGAAAAACATTGCTCTACTAGGCATTTACTCAAAGGATACAAACATAGTGATTCGAAGGGGCACCTGCACCCCAATGTTTATAACAGTACTGTCCACAATAGCCAAAATATGCAAAGCACCCAGATGTCCATCAACAGATGAATGGATAAAGAAGATATGGCATATAGAGAATGGAATATTACTCAGCTTTCAAAAAATGAAATTTTACCATTTGCAATGATGTAGATGGGACTAGAGAGTATTACACTACGGGAAATAAGACAATCAGAGAAAGACAATTATCATATGACTTCACTCATATGTGGAATTTAAGAAACGACAGAGGATCATAGGGGAAGGGATGAAAAAAGAAAATAAGACAAAATCAGAGGAGGAGAGACAAATCATAAGAGACTCTTAACTATAGGAAACAAACTAAGGGTTGCTGGAGGGGAGGTGGATGGGAAGATGGGGTAAGTGGTGAGGAGCAGTAAGGAGGGCACGTGATGCAATGAGCAGGGGGGTGTTATACGCAACTGATGAATCACAAAACTTTACCTCTGAAACTAATAATACACTATATGTTAATTAGTTGGTTTAAAAAAAAAGAAATATGGTTTCTACACAGACTTGTTTCTTGAAGTTAGGTATATAGCACTTTCCTTATGCTTCCACAAATACATTTAAAAACACTTCTATATCCATGAAAGACCATGTAAACTGAAGGATGATTTCTACACAGACTTGTTGCTTTGAGTTAAGTATATGGCACTATCTTTATGCTTTCACACCTATAATTGAAAATGGTTCTAACTCCATGAATAAATATCTTGCTGAAAAAAAAGGTGCAAGGAACATCAAAATCAGAGTGAATCTATTATTAGTGATAAACTTGACTGAATAAACGGGATAAAGTCAAATTTCGGAAGCTCTGCTTTGAAGGCTAATAAGTTTTTATTTTATCCTAAGGCCAATACATTCGCTGAAGATTTTTTTTTTTAAGATTTTATTTATTTGACAGAGAGAAACACAGCGAGAGAGGAAACACAAGCAGAGGGAATGGTAGCGGGAGAAGCAGGCTTCCTACTGAGCAGGGAGCCGGATATAGGGCTCGATCCCAGGCCCCTGGGATCATGACCTGAGCTGAAGGCAGACGCTTAATGACTGAGCCACTCAGGCACCCCTTCACTGAAGATTTTTATCAGGAAGGTAATA
>JAQQSY010007995.1:0-10123 GCA_028646535.1 Procyon lotor | reverse complement strand
GCAGAGAGGCAGGCAGAGAGAGAGGAGGAAGCAGGCTCCCCGCTGAGCAGAGAGCCCGCATCCCAGGACCCTGAGATCATGACCTGAGCCGAAGGCAGAGGCTTTAACCCACTGAGCCACCCAGGTGCCCCAAAAGATCTGTATTTTTATTAGACGAATCCAATCTCTGTAATAAGAGCAGCAACTAGATCAAGAATAAGAGAACAATCTGTCCAAAGGCCACGAGCAAGAAATATAAGGGGTCAAATGATTTAGTGTACATGCAAATCAGAACCAATACATATTTGAAAATCTGAAACAGAGTAAACTTTAAAGTACATAAAGTTGAATAATTAAGTTACATTTATTTTACTTTGTACTTTCATTTTATATGAATTAGGGCTTCTCAAAACAGTGTTTCCATACTGTATTTTGTATCATTCAATGGGGAATCTTGGCTAAACTTGTTAATCAATATCCCTGATTAGTTCTCATTATGCATTTATAGAGACATATGTTTATGGGCCACCTGCTATTTTTGTGAATAATGATCTTTTATGAAACATTAAATTTAAAAAGACTTTATTGGTATTAGAATGTAGTATAAATAGCTTTTCAAAGTTCTCTATCAAAACAAAAATATTACTGAACATTTACTATATTTAAGACATTGGTTTGGTGCATAAACAATATAAAACATGACCATTGCCTTATGAACCTGGAAATTTTGTTGCAGAGATGTGGACACATATGCGAACAAATGAAAAATGGTTATCAATTTACTGAATATTTATCATGTGTCAGCTACAATTCCAAAATTGTATAAGATATGAGTAAGATATAAGATATGAGTAAATAAAATAGATAAAGTCCATAGAATTATATCAAATGACTGATAATAAGGTCTTTAAGAAGAGTGAAAGTGACTAGTGTTGAATACTAACACAAATGTGTAATTAAATGGAGTAGATAAACATACATATATGTTTGTTTACATATATACATTGTTTACATATATACATACAAACAAACATTGTTTGTTTACATATATACAAAAATATAATAAAAAGCTGTCTTAGGACAGGTGCATTTAAAATCTGAGATTTTAGGGTGCCTAGGTGGCTTAGTCATTTAAGCGTCTGCCTTCAGCTCAGATCATGATCAGAGTCCTGGGATCGAATCCCATAGCAGTCTTCCTGCTTCTCTTTCTCCCTTTGCCCCTCCCTCTGCTTATACTCTCTCTCAAATAAATAAAATCTTTAAAAAAGTAAAAATAAAATATGAGATTTTAATTATTTACTACAACTATTTTAACTACGGTTGATTTTCAACTTAATTAAACTTAAATTTAGATAAAAGGAAACTCAATTGGCATAAAGCAAGAAGTAAAGTGTTTTCTTTGAGTAAAACAATTGGCTTTTGAATATTTAATGTGATTTAAAAAATATATATTCAGAGATTGTCTGAGTCCTCCAGCCTTATCCAGGAAGTATAGTATATCAGATATGGAACTCGAACTGATCTTGGGCAAATCATTTAATCTAACTAAAATTGAATTTCCTCACCTGTAAAATGGAGATAATAAGGGTGCCTGCCATATGAAGTAATTAGAGATGGTTAATGAGCTAATGTAATTTGTGAGACTTAGTAACACACACACACGTATACATATATAATATATATATATGCACATATACATATACTGTGTATATATACATATATAATGTGTATGTATACTGTTTTATATAAATTATTGGTAGTAATCAATATTTAATATACTTATTAATATTATTACTTTACATTTCTGCTTTGTAATTTGAATATCTTAGGATCACTTTATAATGCCAATCCAAGCCCCTCTAGACCATATGAGCCTATGATATTTCTTCCAAGAGATGAGTGTTAGGAAGAAATTGTTATTTGCCACATACGAAGTAAGAAAAACACAATCTCATCCATTAAGAGAATAATCAGTAAAACACATCCCTAGTAGGTACTATAATTAACTATGTTTTAGGGCTAAGCTTTAATACTTAACTAGTTCTATGAGGTAAGTACTATTGACCTTGGCTTAAAGATGAAGAAACTGAGGCACAGAGTGCTTAGATGAATCATCCAAAGTTACATTACTGGTAATGAGAAGACAGAAATTTCAACCTAGTCTTATCTATCTTCGAAGATCATACATGAAATTCTGAATTGGCGACTCTGAGAGACATGTTGATGCACTGCTTAGATCCCTCTGATTAATGGTATGTTGTGCCAGCTGCTTCTTAACGAACCCTTCAGTAGCAGAGAGCTTCTCTGCTCAAGGCTATGGCCTTTCCAGTGGCCCATATCCACGCATTGACTGATGGGGGCAAAAATAATTCCAGTATTTTGACAGGACAGGAGACAACTCTGATGTGTTAATTTAATCCCAGAGCTTCTTGTGTGCTCGGTTGAAGTTTTTGGTCCACCCATATTATATAGATGAGCTTCCCTCTCAGCCTGACCTTAATTCCTACTTCACGCATCAACAAGAGTTGATTCCAAGGTACTCCCTCAAACATACTAAACGTTACAGTCAATCTTAGGTTTGTTTCCTGGAGAAGCCAATGTGCAACACAGCAGGTCCGTTAGAGAATGGTATATAGCATCATTTGGACTATCTCTTAGTTTCGCAAAAAAATTAATTTTTATTATCTTGAAAGAGGCACTTTAATGCTAACTTGTTAAATGACCTTTATGCATCCCTTCTGCTCTCCTTTATTTTCATAGATTCTGATCTGATAAAGTAAGTTATAAAACCGACAATTCTTTATTTGCAATTGAAAGTAAGTGAAATGAATCTTCACTCTAGAATACATATTGTACAGAAAAGTCTCTTGGGGACCACATTTGCAAACTGAACCATATCTAGCTGGTTTTGGTGTAATGGATGGGCCTTTGCACTGTGGGTGAGAAAGACTGAGCTTTTGTTTTTGCCCATTTGGGTAACTAGGTGGGTGACACAGAGCAACTCTACTTTCTCTTCACTCCTTATCTCCAAAAATAAAATGTGTTTACCTGCTCCTTTAAGGGTCTTTCTGATTCCAGAAATTTTTCGTTATTTATTTCTGGTTGCTCTCCAGAAGTTTTTAGTATTTAGGCTTTCTGTTTCCTCTCATCTTTCTAAGAAGTAGTTAATGAACTAAAAACAATTACTTAAAATTGCTAGTAGAGCCTTAAAAGGAGCCCTGGAGTGAATCAGTTGTAGTGTGAATAATTATCTCCTAATTTATGTGTTTTGTAAACTCAGATTTATCTATGGGAATATGTTACTTAGTCTAAGAAAATTTGACCTTTGATAAGTGGCATACAGGTAGCTTCTAAAAACCATTACTCGTTGGAATATAATTTCAAAGGTGAAAAATGGCACCACATTGAGGTTACATTTTTAACATTTTAACATTCCTCACCAGTAAAAATTCTTCTTTCAGGAAGTTTACTAGTTTTTGTGACTGAGAACAGTATTTCTTAGTAGACTGGAATCTCTAGAGCTTCTGAGCTGTATTCAAAGGCAGTTAGTTATACACGTCCTTAAAAATAGCTTTGGCATCCTTAATACCCTCTGAGAGCACAGAGGTACACAGAGGTTTTATTTTCAATGCTTTGGGAATAATGCACACTGTGCTTCATTTCTCCAAATGAAACTATGTAAAGATGATTTATTTTGCCAAGTTATGTTGGAGGAAATATTTATTCTCTCTACTAATCTGGGCTCAAGCTAAATATCAAAACCGATGATGCATCATGAAACATAAAGGTTTAGTCAAACAAGAAATGAACAGATAAAGCAAAAGAGACTCCTCTGAAGGAAATGTGCTATATATTAGGAATTACATAAAAATTCAAAATTAAAGAAATATATAATTTCCAGTATGTCTCTTAATCACAAGAGCAGATAGAATATAGAATTTATTGTCTGTCAATTTGTAGGTCATTTATCTACGTAGCCTTACCAATCAACTTTAATAGTCTTTAGATGGGGCTACTTCATCTTGAAGTCCCCAGATTGCCCTCATCAAAATTAATTGCTTCTCCTCTTGTCTCTCATGAAACTTTATTTTCATTGCATTCAATTTCTTTTCTTTCTGTTACATGCCGTTGTTTATATATTTATATATCTTTTGTTATGAGATTGTAAACTTTTGAGACTAGAATTTATTTCTTCCCTGAATCCATGGAAATATGATTGCATGATGATGAAAGCAAGCACAAAATAAGCATTAGTTGAGAAATGGATTAAATCTAGTATGAAAAATATATTCTGCATTAACCTTTTCTTAAATAGTAAGCTAATATGAACCAACAATCAGAAAGAACATAACCTAATTTTGATGACAGAATATTTTTTTTTAAGGTAAGATTTTGTTTATTTGAGAGAGAGAGAACAAGCTGTGGGGAGGGGCAAAGGGAGGGAGAGAGGGAAGCAGACTCCCTGCTGAGCAGGAACCCTAATGCGGGGCTCAGTCCCAGGATCTGGATATCATGACCTGAGCTGAAGGCAGACCCTTAACCAACTGAGCCACCCAGGGGCCCCAATGATGATAGAACATTTCTAAGAGTGAAGATTGTTCTAAAGAATGGAGAACGTTTTAAAAGGTAGAACCCAAACTGAGTATGAACATAATGTCAGAAAAGTATGAGGCATAATTATGTTTGGTAATTGTTAGTATCATTTTATAGATGATTTCATTTTTATCTATCCATAAATTCCAGAAACAAAATCCCTAAAGGTAAGTTTATTTTTCCAAAATCCCAATAGAATTTGAAATTTAGTATATTGATTCTATTCTTCATCTGAAAGTATAAAGAAACGTAAAGAAAAACCTAACTATTCTTTTAACTGTTCATCGAAATAAACTGAAATAAGAAAGATACATTTAGGAATCTGTCCTTTCCTAAAGCTTTCCATAGTTTCTCTTGTATCTTCCTTTTCCTCCCTTAGCAAAATCTCTTGCAGATCTCAGTACTTTGTGATCATTTGGAAAGCTAAACTATCTCATTTATGTGTTATAAAAAATCTAGTCCTATGTAAGTCAAACATTTTATTCCCCTCACCAGTTCCACTTAGTCTTCCCTTACCAGGCCACTCAGAATGATGAAGGGACTGTTATCTGTTCTACTGTCCACTTTTGCTAGACTTACTTCCAACTCTTCCAGGATGGAGAATGAATGAGGAAGATTAGCGGGGAAAAGCAACTAGTGGTATGGGAATCCTGTAGTAGGTACCATTTGTGTGTCCATATGTCCATCTTGTAGTAGGTACCCAGGTGTCCATATGTATTATGAGGTGTTTTTGTTAACTTTTCTATAAGCCCCCTCACTAGGGACCCCCACAGTGCATTCTTTACATAGGTGGCAGACTTCTTGATTAAATTCCCATTATATCTCTCAGCTCCTGCACTCAGATGACATATCTTAAAGAAACTTTTTCTCCTGGGGTCCTCATGCCTCAGCAGTTAGCCCTCTTAAGTAAGGTTATTGCAAGATTGATTCTAGCTTATTAAAGTTTATAGTATCTATGATGTAAGAAAAAACTGCATATTCTTGGTCTAAAATTGAATGATTTTTAGGATACTATAAATTATGCAAAAAATATGCTTGGTATGATTCATTTCATAAGAAATGCATATGGATGTTTGCACAAACTAGTAAAAGCGCTTACTGAAATATATTAAGAAACTTTAGGTCTGAGATTACATGTGGTTTTTATTTTCTCCTTTGTGGTTTTCCACATTTTCAAAGATGAACATTTATTGCTTTGGTAAAAAGAACAAGAATGAATGCCTTTTAAAAAATAGCATTTTAGAGGATTTTGAACTGAAAGACAAAGGCTATTTTAAAAGTTAACTATTACAGCAGAGTCTGATGGAGTCCGTAACAGCACCATGAGGAAAAAGAACAGATGATGCTAAGTCATATTTTAGAGGTAATTTCTAAGGTGGTTGTAGTGGTTTGAATACTGCCTCCCCCAAATTCATATCCACACAGAAGCTCAGAATGTGACCTTGTATGATATAAAGGTCTTTCTAATTTTCTTGTAAACATGTCATTAAGATAAGGATCTTGAGATGAGATTATCCTGGATACAAGAGGCCCCTAAATTCAGTGACTGGGGTCCTTATAAAATAAAGGAAAGGGAGATTTGAAGCTCACAGAGACACAGAGAAAAGGTCATATGAAGGTGGAGGCAGACACTGGAGGCATCTAGACCCAAACCAAGAAACATCAAGGTTGCCTCAACCACCAGAAGGTGGGAGAAAGGAAGAGAACAGTTTCTCTTAGAGTCTCCGGAGGGCACCAACCCCTGGCCCTGCACACCTGGATTTTGGACTTCGGCCTTCAAAACTATGAGAAAATACATGTCTGCTATTTTAAACCTCTACGTTTATGAAGATTTGTTACAGCAGCCTTAGGAAACTAATATAGCAAGAGCCAGGAGCACCTGCATTGGATGATCAGTCTACTTTGGATTTACTTCAGAATGTTTTAGGAAATATTCAATATTATGAATATCAACTCAGCAAAATGTGGTGATAGAAAAATTATGATTAAAAGAAAAAGAATTATAAAAGTGTTTGCTTTATTTTCTTTGTGTTGGATATGCAGAGATGCATAAGGGAGAAATATAATATGTGAATGATGTTTCAACAAGCTATTTTGTTCTTTCTTACTGTGTGTTCACATACTGTGTTGCATCTATTAGGGGTGGAGTGGGTGGCCTTTTTTGGTTTTTGTTTTTTTTTCACACAGAATTTTAATTTTCCTTCTTTTTTAAAATCCAAAATGGCAAATAATATTTTTTCAAGTATTCACTAAAGATGTGAATTGGACTCTATCTGAAATATCTAAATCAAGGAACTTATTTTTTTTTAAATTTAAGATTTTATTTATTTATTTGACAGAAAGAGAGAGAGAGAGATCACAAGCAGGCAGAGAGGCAGGCAGAGAGAGAGGGGGAAGCAGGCTCCCTGGTGAGCAGAGAGCCTGATGTCAGGCTAGATCCCAGGACCCTGAGATCGTGATCTGAGCCGAAGGCAGAGGCTTTAACCCACTGAGCCACCCAGGTGCCCTGTAAATCAAAGAGCTTCTTAAAAAAATCACCACATGGGGCACCTGGGTGGCTCAGTTGGTTAAGCAACTGCCTTCAGTTCAGATCATGATCCCAAGATCCTGAGATTGAGCCCCATGTTGGGATCCCTGCTCCTTGGAGAGCCTGCTTCTCCCTCTCCCTCTGCTGCTCTGCTTGCTTGTGCTCTTTTGCTTTCTGTGTCAAATAAATAAATAAAATCTTTTTAAAAAAATCACCACTTGCCGTAATACTTCCAACTGAGAAGCAGAGAGTGGTAATAAATTCCTGTCACTTTAGAGCATTTCAATATATTGAATGGAATAACAAAGTATCTTATGAGCTACAATGATGACTTCAAGGAGATTGTGCATATCTAACTTTAGTTTATAAACAAGCATTGGTTTCTAAGTCTGGAACTTGGGGAATGATTCTGAGGGTCTATCTGAAACAAGGGGCACAATGAACAATCAAGGAATCTGGAGCCCATTGTGTGGCATAACCAGAGTTTTACAGCTTGAATGAGAGGTATGAAGGGATATATTGTTAATATTCAGGATGTAGTGTATAAAACCTTGAGTCTTTGTTTATTTCTTTGCCTTATCATTGCCCACCCTTAGCAAAAAGAAGGAAGGAAAATAGTATAAATGAGACTTTAATTTATTGATTTTTTGAGATTAATGAGACTTTAATAAGTTATTACTATTTATTATTATTTTTATATTAATATTCTTATGTATCTTATTATTTGCAAGATTATTTTAATTTAGAACTTATACCTTATTTTCTACTAAATCACTTGTAAATAATTTTATAAGATCAAAATCAGTACTGCAAAGATAAAAAAAAATAGCAAATCAGAAATGCTTGAAAAGAGGAGTTCTTAACTTAGTGTCTATGCCTGGGATCCTTGAACTCCCTGAAAATTTATGTTCAATTTGATGCGTTGGTTTTCATTAATTTTGGGAGTGGCTTCATGATTTTGATCATGTTCACAAAGGATTAGCAGGCCCAGAACTGTTAGGGACCCTACTTTAGAGACAGAAGAAAGATCATTGTACCAGTAACCTGGAATAGTTTATTACATTCATTGAGTATTGGATTCAGCTCTCAAAATTCTGAAGTAAAACGCATACGCACACATAGAAGCTATAAATAATTCCTGTATAATCATAAAGAGGTACAATTTCATTTTCAGAGGTCAGATTTTTTACTAAAGCTAAGTTTCAATAGAAACCAATCATACAGCTGGTTCTACAATAAATATCACATAATTTAATATCCAAATATCTCTGACAGCGGGATTACAAAAGATATGTACTTTTAAAGTGATGTTTCTAGTGAAATACAATGAAAAAAAAAGCTGAAGACATAGCTTTACATCTTAGCAGTGAAGACATAACTCTATGCATGTAGGGGGGCAAGATAATACAGACCAGATGTAATAATATAGAAATACAGCTCCGGCCTAGAGAAATGGAAATTTAACGTATCTTTTAGATGAACTTTCTCAAATATCAGAGAGAGCATGTGGTGAATGTCAATCATTGCATTATTGAATTCTTTGGCACTGTCCTAAAGAGAAATTGGTTAAAGAGGAATCATTTATTCTATGAACTTGATATTAAAATGACAACATTGGTTTATGTTATGATGAAGAGACCACCTAAAATATGTATAGGTGTGGGGAATAGATGTGCCTAAAAGCAAGACTGAAATTTTCTCAAAAGTGAGTTGTTTTCTTTCAAACACTTAGACAATTATTCAAAGCAGATGTTAGAATTTAAATTCAAGGCTTATCAAACTGCCTGAAACCATTAAAAATTCATCTTTATGAGCCTATAAGATATTTACTTTTTACAGAACAAAATATTAGTGGGTTCACCAATATATATCTGTGATTTTATTTATATTATCGATTTAAATAACTGCAAATATTTAACAAAGTTAATATAGTTCAAGAATAGTTGTAGCAAACATTTTTTTCTGACTCATTTTATTGAAACTACATTGTTTTTAATATTTTTTTAGCATAAATGAGATTCCTTCCTTTGATTTTTCTCTTAGAAATGGATATGTATCCAATTAATCTAATAACCATGCCAACTATTATATTCACATTCTCATTCATTATTTGCTTCATTCTAAAAATTTCTGAGAGAGTTTAAAGACAGCTATGTGGATGTTGTCTTAAAAGATGGTGAGACACTCTCTAATGTACTACTTCTCCTTCTCAAATGAGAAGGCCATAAACAAATACATTTGGAAAAACATAGGATTTTAAAAATGTATCTTTCTCTAATTTGGCTTCTTTATCTTCAAAGCCTGTTTTGCTCATTAAGATATTATGAAAATATCTCTCCGTGAGAAAACATGAAGGAAAACCTTCTTAGTAATGATTTTTTGGATATGACCCCAAAAGCATAGGCAATAGAAGTAAAAATAAACATATGGGACATCAATATAAAGGCTCCATAGTAAAGGGCAGATTCATCAAAATGAAAAGGCAGCCTATGGCTTGGGAGAAACATTTACAAGCCACCTTCTGATGAGATGTTAAGATCCAAAATATACAACGAAGTCATATAGTCAGTGAGCAGAAAAACAAATAGCCAATTAAGAAGTGAGCAAAGGGCCTGAATAGACACTGTCCCAAAGAAGATATATGAATGGACAAAAGGTACATGAAAAGAGGCTCAACATCATTAACCATCAGGGAAATGCAAATCAAAATGATTATGAGACAATCACTTCATACCTGGTAGGATGGCTGTTATCAAAAGACAAGACTAGGGGTGCCCGAGTGGCTCAGTCCTTAAGCGTCTGCCTTCGGCTCGGTCATGATCCCAGGGTCCTGGGATCGAGCCCCGCATCGGGCTCCCTGCTCTGTGGGAAGCCTGCTTCTCCCGCTACCATTCCCTCTGCTTGTGTTTCCTCTCTCGCTGTGTTTCTCACTGTCAAATAAATAAAATCTTTAAAAAAAAAAAAAAAGACAAGACCATAGTGCTAGAAGTCCTAGCCTCAGCAATCAGACAACAAAAAGAAATC
>JAQQSY010007994.1:0-10123 GCA_028646535.1 Procyon lotor | reverse complement strand
CGTCTCATGGACAAGCCACTGAACCTGGTCCCGGAGAGGGGACACAGGAGTCACCCATCCTGGTCGGGAGGGGCTGGGAGGGCAGTGGGGGTGAGGAGGGGACCAGGGGCCCTTGACAAGACAAGTAGCAACAGGGAAGCTGAGTGCTCCCACTTGGGTATTGATTGTGAGCTGGAGCCAGAGACGGAAGGTGAGGCCCAGAGGCCACGAGGGGCAGTTCTGCCCCTGCCCCTCCTCCATGTTACTGCTGGGTGACGATTTTCTTTGAACTACTACTAGCAGGCCTGCAATCAACTGTCCTCAGAAAGGGGCCATTGTTTAGACTCGTGAACGGCCCAGCCTCTCATCTCCAGCCAGAGAGCTCACGTCCTTATCTCTGAGATTGGACAAGTGGTGGCAACGCCCAGCAGAGCCAAGACCGGAGGCAGGAGACTGCAGCCCTCAGCCCAAGGTCCTGCCTCCCCGAGAACTCTGGGCCCCCTCCTGGGAGGTTGGTAGTCACTGGCGGTAAGGGGCCCAGGGGGAAAGGATGTCTAGACTCCAGCCCTGGGAGCAGGAGCAGCCGGGGAGCCTCCTCCCACCCGTCCCAAAGCTGAACAGGGGAGAGGGATGCAGACCCCGGCTGCCCACGGCAGGAGGCAAAAGGCAGCCAGGCTGAGATCTGGAACGGTTGAGCTTGGTCTCTGGTTTGCAGAAGCTCTCCTGGAAAGAAATGAGCGCCACAGGAGGCTCTCACACGCCCCAGAGATTAAGGCTAACTGATTCACTGCAAGAAAAACAAGAGCCGAATTCCTGGCGTGACTGTCTAATGCCGAATCCAATCAGCCCCCAGCTCCCCAGATGGGGCCGACGTGCCGCCGGCAGGAACAGCCTGGTCTCGGAGACGCTCCTAGTCAGAGGGCAGTGGCTCTGACCCGGGAGACCAAAGCACAGGAGCAGGAGTAGGGACAAAGAAAGAAAAGATGTAGGGTCTTAAATACGTGAGACAGACAAGGGTCATTTAGAAGGCCAGGACAGGACAGAGCCTCCGTGGAGATGTGCAGTGTCTACGCGGCAGCCCCAGGATTTCAGCCACTGGATTTCAAAGACTCAGTGTGAAAAAGAGATGTAAAATAGCTCATCAATCATTTTTTATCTTGATTAAAGCCATAATACTTCGGATAAACTGTGTTAAGTGAAATGTACTTAAAAAATCAGTTTCATCTGTTGCTTTTTGCTTTTTTTTAATGTGGCTACTAGAAAACTTAACATTATATACATGGCTTGAATTTGTGGCTCACACTAAGTTGACCCTTGAACAACACGGGTGTTAGGGGCTCCGACCCCCCTGCCCCGTGCAGTTGAAAATCTCTGTGTAACTTTTGACTCCCCCCAATCTTAACTACTGACAGCCTGCTGTTGACCAGAAGCCTTACCAGTAACAGAAATGGTCGATCAATGCATCGTTTGTGATGTGTATTATACACTGTATTCTCACAATGAAGGAAACTAGGGAAAAGATGTCAGTAAGAAAATCGTAAGGTAGAGAAAATATATTTACAGCACTGGACTGTATTTGAAAGAAGAAGAAGGAGAAGGAGGGAGGAGGAGGAGGGAGGAGGAGGAGGGAGGAGGAGGAAGAGGAGGAGAAGAAAGAAAAAAACCCCAGAGAATGGGACCTGCACTACCAACAGTCCTGGCCTAGAAGCTGGATGGGGTGCAACAACTTCCAGCCTTCCCAGGCCTCGCCCTGCCGCATCTCCTCCTTTTGAAGCAGGCAGGAAGCCCAGGACCGGCTCAGGAAGCCCAGGACCGGCTCCCAGTCCTGCCTCCAGGGCCTCCCCTCGCCTGGCACTCGCTTCCTCCTCTGTGGAGTGAGAGGCGGAGGCCCGCTGGTCCGGGGCCCCCCACCCCCCAGCACCGTCCCAGCCAGGACTAAGGGAAAGCCGCCGAGCTCCCAATCCCAAGGCCGCCATGCACACAGGCAGCTAGGAACAGGGTGGCAGCTTGGGAGAGTGTGCCGGGGCTTAAGCCACCCACTATCTCCTCCAGCTCTCAGGGCTCCTGCAGGGGACATTCTTCTCCCCGCTGAAGCAGATGGTGGCAATTCCTGACTTTGCCCTGGGAGCCATAACCTGCCACGCTCCCATATGCTCCTGGGTCAGGACAAGCTCTGCCATCTCAGGAAATTACCCTCTGTTTGCAAAGCTCTGTCACCAGACCCCTGGAGCCGAGCTGGCTGATAACCTCTCCACGGAGTGAAGGTGCCTCCACCAGCTGGGCCTGGACAGGACAAGGGCTGGTGGGAAGGGGGGCTCGGGCTGACTCTCCCTCCGTCTGCAGGTGCCAAGGGAGGCAGGGCTGTGGCCCCAGGAACCTACAGGGTGGTCTGGAGGAGGCTCTCTTGGCTGAGTCTGCCTGAGAGGACAAGGTCAAGGCTGTCCCCTCTAGGAGTGATTCCCTTTCCCTAGCCTTGGGCCACAGCAGCCGGCCCCGTCCAGGCGCGGGACCAGTGCCGGGTCGCTGGCATCTAGGGGCCACAGCGCAGCCTGTTGTCACACAAGCGACCCCTGTGTTCTGCAAGTTTGCAGCTGCCCACTCACTCGCGAGCGGCTGGGCCTTCCTCTCTCCCTGTTGCCCAAGGGCTCTGGGCCCTCCTGTGGAAGTTCAGGTCTGCCAGCGGGGACCCACCTGCACCGAGCTCCCGCCACTGGTCTGAGGACGGAAAAGGGTTATAAAACAAAACAAAAAGAACCAACAGGAGTCTTTGTGGCTGAGGAGCAACCCTTCCTAATTAGTCTTTATGACCAGGAAATTGGAAGCACCCAAGGCAGCTCAGTGGGCTCGGCTTGCTGTCCTGGTGACGCTGTTTAAACCCCACGGGGCCTGGCTGGGGGGGTGGTGGCGGCAGACGAAGGCGGCGGGGGCGCTGAGGGAAAGGAGAAGGCTGGGTGTCAGCGGAAGGGGCCCCTGCGCTCTCGGCCACCTCGGCCCCACCAACTCCCTGCACGGCAGCCCGCCTCCTGGACACTGGGCTCCTGCCGTCCTGCTGTCCCCGGGGAGAGACTTTACTAGTTCAGTCCTAGCCAGGCAGGAGCTCCTCCCGCAAGGCCCAGGTCCCAGGCAGGACGGCACGACAGGCCACAGGCGGCACTGGAGGGAGAAGCACGTGATCCAATGCCGGCGCCATCGGATGGAGGGGGGTCGGGGGGAAGGGAAGGAAATTCCTATTTGTCAAGTGCCTCTTAGGTACTGAGCCAGCCTTGCACACTTTCCTTCTCATGGTCAGAGAAGCAGATGCCCCTCTTTTCCAGGTGAGGACACCCAGGCCCTCTCCATTCCACAGACGAACCAGAGCTGACGAACGAACATCACAGCTTTCGGGGACCGGTCACCTGCCTGTCGCAACCGCCCTGCCTCTTGCCAGGGGACACCTGGGAAAAGTTGAGCCGAGTAGAAGGGATGTGGTTCTTTCTCAAGTGTGAGGAGTCACCAAACCACAGCCCGAGCACGAGGACAAACAGTGCAGTTGGTGGAGCTGAAGAAACCAGCTGCCGAAAATGGGAACCACAGAGAAGCCAGGCTCCCCCTCCACCGCCACGGCCACGGCCACGGCCACGGGGAAGGCAGGGCCCCGCCTGCTCGGCGTCTCCCGGGTCTGGGCACCAGCACAGAGCTCCTCATCAGACTGATGGGCTGTCACAATCCTGCCCCTGAGCAAAAATAAAAACCAAAGCTAAGATCCTGAGATCACAGTCCCTTAATAGCTCATAAAGGTCAAACAAAAGGTTCTCACGGGTACTCCACAGTATTCGTCACCTGAGATCACAACTCCCCTAACTTACATCAACTAATAACACTGTAGGGCCGCCCCGCACCGGGGCTGGAGGGAGGGGCTGGAGGGAGGCGGGCAGTGCTTGCCACTCACGGGGCCCCGCCCGCGCCCCGCTTCTGACAGCCAGCAGACTAGACTCTTCCAGCTGCTGCTGTCAGGATGCAGGCGGCGTCCTATCGGTCTCTCTGCTTTGGAACATCCATAAATTTTACAGCTCAACCTGGTTTCTGTCTCTTCTGTAGCAACAACTGTCTTAAGAATAAAATTAGAACCAACACATATTTTTGCTATCTTTGGGCGTTTTCCTAGACCTCTGAAGGGTCCAAGCTTGTGAGGGCTGGACAGCAACGTGCTGTTTAGAATTCTGCGATCGGCTAGCTTTGGCTATTAATGATGCCGGGTGTGCAGTCAGCCGTCCCACAGCCAGGACAGCGACCAGGCAGAGCGCAGCCTCTACCCCGGCAGTCCCCAGAGTCAAGCGTTCCCCCTAGAGGGGGTGAGGCCATCGCCCCTCATCCCTCCAGTGGGAGGAGGGGGTGGATGGATCGGGACGGTCTCCAGCCACAGTGGGAGGAGGGACGCACTGCCACCACAGGCTGTCACCTCCCGGCTGTGGTGAAAGGCTCAGGTTGCCCCCAAAGAAAGGAGATGGAACCAAGCTTGGCAGTGTTTCATTTCCAACAGGGGAATCCAAGAATTCTCAGCTGAAAGTAAAACCAGAGAGACAGTACCCCGAAACAACGCAAGCAGAAAGAAGAAAACACCCGGGAAACTGAGCCGTCAGGGCCCCTCCAGCCCCGGCTGCCTCAACGCTCTGTGTTTCCAACAGAACCAACCGGGTTAGAGGCCACCAACTTGGCCAAATTATGTCTTTCAACCTGAATTTCAGCATTATCTCCTGGTAACTAAAGTTAACTTTGCACCACTCATGTTTCTGCAACTCAAGGCCACCACCACTCAACAGACAAGAAAATAAAAGCCACTGCATGGCGGCTGTGAGGCAGAGCCTGAAGTGAGCTTCTACTTTCTGGATCTGAGGAGACAGAAGCCTCTGGCAGGGTCCAGACTTGCTGGGTGAGTGTGGCTCATCCTGGGGAGGCGTGGGGGCCCCCGCTGCCAAGACAAGCCCGGGAAGCAGTGCGGTACCCACATCCCTCCCTTACACCTCAAGACCTCACTCTCGTCCCCTGGGGAAGGAAGGATCGTGTGGCTGCTGGCATTTCATTCTCTGAATCTACCCAGCAAAACCTGCTGGCCCAAGGGACGGCCCAGGGCTCGATCCTAAACCCACGGCCGGAGAGCTGCTTCCTGGCCTGAGGACACGATGGGGTCCTGCTTTTGGCGCCGTCTCCCGTGACAGCCTGCTTAATGTCCAGGGATCCTATGGGAAGGGATGTGCAAGCTAACCAGAGACCTTGGCCCTGCCAGGGCTGTCTTCTTGTGTAAACACGTGCTCTTAATACTAAACATGTCTTGTCACAGCCTCACTGGCTGACCACAGCCACTACTACTCAGAGCAGCTGCCAGGGACACCGGGAGGAAGGGAATTTCTAGCGTGGCCACAAGGAAGGAAAAGCTTAGAGAAGGAGAGAAGGTCCATCAGAATGACTGACTGTGGCTTCTGCCTCCTCACGGCTGCCGGCACCCTAGGGAGAGCAAGAGGGGTGGCCAGGGCCACGGGCAGGACAAAGGGACATCTTCCCAGATGAGGGCAGAAAGAGATGCCAGTTCAGACAGGGTAGAGGGCTGCAGGCACGGGGGCCTGCAGTTTGGGGCCTGGCCCAGCTGAGGCTGTGGCCGGTGGGCAGAGAACGAGGCGAGGCAAGCACAGAACCTAATCTACAGCCTGCTGCTGCCGAGCTGGGGAATGGAGGAGAGGGCTAGGAAAAGGGTAAAGACCCCTCAGGGCTCCCTCAGCCCATTAGGGACACGGCCCTAGGCCTTCGGGACCAAAATCCAAGACCTCGTGCTCAGGTCATCTGAGCTGTATCTTCAGAGGATGGAATGATAAGCCCTGACTTATATGGCACAGATGGTAAACTCTCTATTTAAAACAGCATCAGGGGGCGCCTGGGTGGCTCAGTCCGTGCAGTGTCTGCCTTTGGCTCAGGTCATAATCTCAGGGTCCTGGGATGGAGCTCCGAGTCGGGTTCCTGCTCAGTGGAGAGTCTGCTTCTCTCTCCCTCTCTCAAATAAATAAAATATTGACAAAATTAGCTTCCTAAGGCTCTTTGACTCAAAGCAAATCCTGGGGGTGAGGAGAGATCACAATCTTGAGCATCTGGAGTCCTCGACAATAGTCAGTCCTAACAAAGAAGTCTGATTTGTCTTCCTGTCTTCTGAATTCTGGCAACCCCCTCTGCAGTTCACCGAGACAACCAGAGGCATGGCCGTGCCCACAGTGGGTGCAGCTTGAAATAAGGTTCGCAGGTCTTTGACCACCCAGCCTTCACTACAAGCTGCTCTAGTAGGCTCCAGGTTCGTGCCACACTGAAGGCAACATTTCCCGCGGTGGCTTTGCTTTCCTATGGGGCAAGTGAGTTTCCACCTCCAAAGGGATTCAGAGGTTTTAGATACATCTTATGCTAAATCACCTTTATTGCTTTCTTTCGCTGCTCTTGGGACTTCTATTACTGATGCTATGAGAGAATACAAAAGGGTCACTAAGGGAAAAACTTAAAAAGGAAATTAGGGGAAGGACACCTGGGTGGCTCAGACAGTTAAGCTTCTGCCTTCGGCTTAGGTCATGATCTCCAGGTCCTGGGATCGAGCCCCACATCAGGCTCTCTGCTCAGCAAAGAGTCTGCTTCTCCCTTTTCCCTGGCTTGTGCACTAATGAATAAAATCTTAAACAAAAAAGAGGGGAGGGGAGGGGAGGGGAGGGGAGGGGAGGGAAGAAAGAGAGGGAAGAAAGAGAAAGAAATTGGGGGCACCTGGCTGGCTCAGTCTTAGAGAATGTGGCTCTTGATCTCAGGGTCATGAGTCTGAGCCCCATGTAGGCACAGAGCTTACTTTAAAAAAAAAAAAAAAAAGGAAATTAATTTATGTCATATGGCATCTGAAAATTTCAGATTTAGAAAGTGCCTCTAACACTCCCTCAGACACAGCCGAGCTGCCTGAAGTCAGGGGACACCTGACAGGACAGGATGGAGTGACAAGGCCCCTAGCCAGGCACTGGGACCAGATGTGAGAGCATGTAAAAAATGGGCACAGTCTCCAGCATATTTGCCTTTTAATATGAGATTTGTTTTCATCGTTTCTGAGTGTAACACATTTCTTCTAAAACTAGAGCTCTTTGCTTGTTCTGAACCCTAACTCCCACTCAGAGGTGACAGGGCGTAAGGCTGACTGGCTGTGGGGCGACGCAGCCAGTGGTCCCTGGTCACGGACTCCTCACGGGGCTCTGGACGCTCACGGCGAGGAGGGGTCCACTTCAAATCCATGGTACTGAAGAAACACGACAGAAGGTTCCGAGCTCCCATCCACACCTCACGTGGATCCACCCGAGCACGGCTCCCCCAGGCCACGGGGCCAGATGGCGGTGGCCCCTCCCCCAGGAGGTGAGGACAGTAGGACCCCACACACGTCCACCAGAGGAGGGCAGGGTCCCCTCTTCGCACATGGGTTAAGAATGGCAAGTGCACAAACACACAAGACATAGGGACGCAGGCTGAGGATGTTACACTCCTGCCCTGGGCAAACGCAGACCTGGATTTAATATCAGGGAACTTGCTGGGGCTTTCTCACAATACAGATGAACCGTGAGAATCTCTCCTTGCCCCCAAGAAGAGCCTGGTTAGCTCCTGAATCCAAAGATGCCCTTGATGTATCCAGTGAGGCCACTCTTGGTCTTCTGCTCCAACTTGTCCTCAAGAGGTGGGAAAGCCACATGGTTGAGGGCCAGGTCAAAGAACAAAGGCTTGCAAGGAATGGGCTGGAATCCCGGTGGGAAGTGCACAAGGTTGGCTTGCTTGGTGACGAGGGAAGGGTCCAGGCAGAATGTCTCAAACCGTTCGACCAGAGGCTGAGAGTCAAACCAAAGGGAGGAACCCAGGAGTTAATCACAGACCATAAGTGGAACATTCACTACGTGCTGAGCACCCAATTCAAGAACCTACACGGGCTACCTCGTTTGAGCCCCACAGATCTGCTACGAGCATGCCGTCATGTCCCCACCTCATAGCTGAGATGCTGAGAGAGGCTGAGAGAGGCGGGGCCGGGCCCGGGGCACAGGCAGGACATCCCTGCCGAGTTCCTAGCCAGCTGGCTGCATGGCACATGTTCCTAAGCTCCTTATCTGGGGTCACCTGGCTGATGCGAACAAACCTTACACAGGCAGCTGCAAGGTCCCTGGGCAAAAGAAGGGTGTCTGCTGAGAAATGAAGGGTTCTCTGTTCCACAACTCAGCACGCATTTCTAGTGAGTTATGAGTTCTACTCTTTATTCCTCCAAAGCCACAGCCCAGACATACCTTGTTGTCCTTGACTTGGGAGCAAGTCTCCGTTTGGTGGGAATCGCTTGCATCTGAAAGTTGCACAGGGATTCAGTAAGGACAGGGATATAACATGCTACAGTCACAAATGACACATGTCACACGCATGGGTTCTAAATCCCAAGAGCAAAAGCGGCAACACGTGCGGAGATCAGCCCTTTCCTTCCTGGGCCGAAGTCTGCTAAGCAGTACAGACAAAGAGATGATAAACCCCAGGAGCAATGTCATCAGGCCAGTGGAGCCCTGACGGTTATATGAAAAATACATGAGGGAGAAGGGACGGCGAACTAGTTCTCTAAGTTCTTCCGCACAGGGGCACCCAGGTGGCTCAGTCAGTAAAGCATCTGCCTTTGGCTTGGGTCATGACGTCCCAGGATCAAGCCCTGCATCAGGCTCTCCCCGCTCAGTGAGGAGTCTGCTTCTCCCTCTACCCCTCTCCTGCTCACTCACTCACTCTCCCCCGCTCTCGATCTCTCAAATAAAATCTTTAAAGATAAATAAGTAAATATATTCTCCCATACAGTTTGATGCCTTCATGTGGCAGAAGTAATGGCAGAAAAAAATAAAAATCTTACAGATTACCAGGATGGGAGTGTAGGGGGCAGAAAGAAGAAAGGAGGGACAGCAGCGAAGGAGATTCGGGAGCACAGCACAGAGCAGGCAGGTGGCTCACCCAGGATTGCTGCTGCCTGCAGAGAACACTTCTCTGACCTCACTTGTGTGATGAGCTCTTGCATGTCGGGCAGGTCCTGCAACGGTTTAGAAAACACATACTCGTGAGCCAGAGCTGGGCCAGACAAGTGTGCCAAACTAACGTCAGCTCAGCGATCCCACTGCTATTTTCATAGGATTTTAGACTTTATAAATGGCTTATTCTATTAAAAAAAAAAAATGCTGGCTTGGGGCATCTGGCTAGCTCTGTCAATAAAGCATGTGACTCTCAATCTCAGGGTCCTGCGGGTCAAGCCCACGGTGGGCGTGGAGCTTACTTAAAAACAAGAAAAGCACTAACTTACTTCAAACAGGAAAAGGACGCCTTAGCTTAAGCAATAATGCCAGGGGCCGGCAGTGGGGTAATGACATTAGTGAACAAGTGTATCACATGCCACGTGCGCGGTGACGGGCCAGGCGCCTTCCCAGCAGTTCACACAACTGCTAACTCCATGTTCACAGTAATTCTGAAGGATTCCGGGCTCTGCTTTACAGACGAGGAGACCGAAGCACAGAGGCCCCCGTGGCAGGCTGCAGCGTCTCCCCTGGCAAAGTCCGGAAAGACCTGAACCCGCCTGCCCCGACCCTCAGACTTCGGTCAGACGAGGATTTGCAAACGCCTCTTCCTGCCTCCTGGGAGAAGCACCCACACAGTCGGCCCCCACACCCTGGGACTGAGCACGCCCCATCGTCATGTTGCTGCCGTGCTGGCCACACCCCACCTCACCTACCCCTTCCCACCTCCGCCCTCACTCAAGGACCCCCTCCCCCCGGCATGCGAGTCCGTGCCCCGACCAAACCATAAGCTCTCTGAAGGCAGAAGCCTGGGGTGCACGTTACCCTGGAACCCAGAGCCGCTCTGAGGGAACAGGCGGAGGCTCAGAGAGCAGAGGCTCAGAGAGCGGCGGCTCGCTCCCTCACCGGCCTGACCGGGGCAATCCCGGCTTGCCTCTCTGAACAGTCGCTGCTAATAAACAAACGTGCCTGGATGCCCTGGACCAGCTGGTGCTTCGATCCCGACATTATCGGAGGTCCACAGCTTAGAAAGCCAGCTGTCATTCAACAAGCAGAAAAATGAACTAAACCACCAGGTACTTCTGACCAGT
>JAQQSY010007993.1:0-10123 GCA_028646535.1 Procyon lotor | reverse complement strand
CGCCTCTATTTTTTGCTTTCAAATAAAGGTATTAACATTGTAAAGCAGGGTAGTAGCGGAACCAAAACCAGAAATATGGTATTCTTGTTGAAGTTTCTGCTAGAGTGAAACTAGTGTTAGAGTGGGCTAAATTATTTTTTGCAAAAAACCAATTGTTCTTCTTTTTAAAGATTTTATTTATTTATTTATTTATTTATTTATTTGATAGGTCACACGTATTTATTTATTTGATAGATCACACGTCGGCAGAGAGGGGGGGGGAAGCAGGCTCCCCGCTGAGCAGAGAACCGATGTGGGGGCTCCATCCCAAGACCCGGAGATCATGACCTGAGCCGGAGACAGAGGCTTTAACCCACTGAGCCACCCAGGCGCCCCTCTTCTTCTTCTTTTTTTTTTTTTTTAGATAAGTTTGCATGCATATAATTCATTGTCAAGAATTAACATAAAGGAGCGTCTGTCTGGATCAGTTGGTAAACCACGTGACTCTTGATCTCTGGGTTGTGAATTTGAGCCCCATGTTGAATGTAGAGATTACTTAAAAATAAGATCTAAAAAAAATTAATATACATTTGAGGCAGTCGAGTATATATGAATGAAATTCATTTAAATATGCCTTTTGCTGCTCAGTTCTGTAGTGTGAGAGACCATCATAGAGTTGGCTGAGAAACTGGCATAGATGAACCATTTTCTTCCTCTAATTTTCTAAGAGATTTGCCTTTTTTTTTTTTTTTTTTTAAGATTTTATTTATTTATTTGACAGAGAGGAGAGAGATCACAGGTAAGCAGAGAGGCAGGCAGAGAGAGGGAGGGGGAAGCAGGCTTCTGCTGAGCAGAGAGCCCAATGCGGGGCTCGATCCCAGGACCCTGAAATCATGACCTGAGCTGAAGGCAGAGGCTTTAACCCACTGAACCACCCAGGCGCCCTATTATTTTATTTTTTATTAACATATAATGTATTATTTGTTTTGGGTTACAGGTCTGTGATTCATCAGTCTTATATAATTCACAGCACTCACCATAACACATACCCTCCCCATTGCTAAGAGATTTGCTTTCTATAGGACAGTTTGGAAAGGGCTGCTTATTTATTTGTCTGAGGCACCGTGGGTTAAAGTAAACAAAAATATGTGTTTTATATTGTATTAGTGCCATTCAAAACACATATCCAAAAACACAGATTATTAATAGAGTCATAACACTTCAGAGCTAGTAGAAAGGACTCTTTAATTCTGTTGCTCTTCTGAGAAACTGACATTTATATGTAAGACTCTTGGAATGTGAAGAAATGTGCCAGGTAACCTCTAGTTCAGTGCACAATGTAAATAACGAGTGACAGTGGTACATCTTTAGCAAGGTTATTTGTTTTTTGTTTGTTTGTTTTTTAAAGATTTTATTTATTTACTTGACAGAGAGATCACACATAGGCAGAGAGGCAGGCAGAGAGGGAGGGGGAAGCAGGCTCCTTGCTGAGCAGAGAGCCTGATGTGGGGCTGGATCCCAGGACCCTGAGATCATGACCTGAGCCGAAGGCAGAGGCTTTAACCCACTGAGCCACCCAGGCGCCCCGATGATTTGTTTTTTAAAAGTTACACACATAGGGCACCTGGGTGGCACTTGGTGGCACAGTGGGTTGAGTGACTGATTCTGGATTTTGGGTCAGGTCATGATCTTGGAGTTGTGGGATGGAGCCCTGTATCAGGCTCTGCCCTCAAAGCACTGACTCTGCTTGTCCCTCTCCCTCTGCTCCTCCCCCAGCTCGCTCTCTTGCACTCTCTCTCTCTCTCTCTCAAAATGAGATCATAAAAAAAATAAAAGTCACCCACTCACACAGCAATATGTAGTGAATGACATAGAACAGTGTGTCGCAGTAGGAGACATGAAAGGAGGAAGAGAGGGTTTTGACTAGGTTTGTCATGGAGGCTTCCTGGAGGAAGAAGAGTCTGAGCCAGTCTCGCAGCTGGCTAATGGCATGACCACAGCTACAGTGGGGCTCCTCTTTTCACTGTGACAGGTGTCTTTCTGGCTGTGGAAAGTGCTTAAGGACTCAAAATGTGCCTCTCCTTTTCCTGTAATTACTTTTTACCTAAAACTTTTCTTTTTGCTCTACCAGACTTAGAAAGTAATGATTTTCTTAAAATAACCTTTTCTAGATTACTTAAAATTAATGGTTTCTAATTCACTGTCTGTCACTTGAGCCCAGGTGGTAAGCCTTGCTCTAACCATGATTTATCTAATGACTTGTATTTTTTTTCAAGGAACAGCAGGATGTTCACTTACCATTAGAATATTGATGTAATTGTTTGTTTTGTTTTTCTTGTACCCCATCTGATTTCTGTTAATGTAGTTTTTGAACACCTTTTAGAATTACTAAGTTGTATGCCCTTCTAGAAATCATGGTTATTATTAGTGTTAGAGGGACTATTTTTGAGATACAAGGTGTCCCAGAGCCTTGCACTTATTGAAAGATTTCTGTTTTATAATAAAACCTTCGCTTTCTGGAACTCCTATGTCTCTGAACAGCCAGTTTTTCAGATAATTAGAAGTTCTACCTGAGGTACTTGAATATTGTTTTTCAAGGAAATCTTCACAGGATATACCGTGGGATTTTTTTTTTCAGCTTGATTGAGGTGTAATTGACAGAAGATATTGTTGACTTTTCTGGTGTCTTAAACAAAGTATGCCTTTTCTTGATCACAAAGAGTCCTAGTTATTATTCTCGATGTCTCAATAGACAATAGTCCTAGTTATTATTCTCGATCACTATGATAATTGATAATGCTGTTTAGAATCTGTATTAGAGGTTGCAAACTACAGACAGTGGACCAAATCCAACCTGCTGGCTTTGTAGATAAAGTTTTTGTAAAGAGCCATCCATTTGTTACTCATTGGCAGCTTTGTAGTTACAAAGGCAGATTTGAATACTTGCCACAGAGACCCTATGGCCCACAGAATTTAAAATATTTACTATGTAAATACTTAGTAAAATTTACCAAAATGTTTTGCTGACCCCTGACCTAGATGATAGAACGTTAGAGCTAGACGTAATGTAGTCCAACCCATTTATATTATATGTGAGGAACCTGGGCAGGGGATACGTGACCGCCAATGTCACATTTTATTGAGGGGAGTATGGGTGACCATGGCTGCTTCTCCCTTACCGAGAGGTAGAACTGCTTAACTTACTGCTCTGCCATTGACTCTTTTCTTTTTTTTAAAGATTTTATTTATTTGATAGAGATAGACACAGTGAGAGAGGGCACACAAGCACGGGGAGTAGGAGAGGGAGAAGCAGGCTTCCCGCTGAGCAGGAGCCCGATTCAGGGCTCAATCCCAGGACCCTGGGATCATGACCTCAGCCGAAGGCAGACGCTTAATGACTGAGCCACCCGGGCACCCCTGCCACTGACTCTTTTCTTCAGTTACAATGTCTGCTCGCTGTGACTTCATTGTGTTCACAGCCACTGTTGAACTCTGCTTTTCTTTTCTCTTTCTCCCCCTTTCATCCTTTACAACTTCTTCTGTGCTTTTTTGCTTGGTCTCAAAAAAAGCTATTTAGGAAGCCTTTTTTAAAAGGTTTTATTTATTTATTTGAGAGAAACAGAGAACATAAGAGAGATGAGGAAGGAGCCTGATGCAGGATTCGATCTCAAGACCCTGAGATCATGACTGAGCTGAAGGCAGACACTTAACTGACTGAGCCACCCAGGCGCCCCATCGAGGAAGCCTTCTGATAGACATCCACAGACACCCCTTTACATCCCTTTTGTGTCATCAGTCTACTGTTTGTAGTGGAGAGGGGTAAAGTCTTTCATCTGAGGTTTTCCTAACCTTTTTGAGTTTATTACCAGGTGCTCAGTACTTCTTAGCTATCAGAGACATTTTTTTAAAGATTTTATTTATTTATTTAAGAGAGAGTGCGTATGCATGCATGAGCGGGGGAGGGGCCAAAGCAGTCTCCCCAGTGAGCAGCACGGAGCCCAACGAGGGGCTATCTATCCCTGGACCCTGGGATCATGACCTAAGCCAAAGGCAGCTGCTCAACTGACTGAGCCACCCAAGCGCCTCCTATCAGAGGCATTTTGAATTTTTTTTTTTTTTTAAGATTTTATTTATTTATTTGACAGCATAAGCAGGGGGAGAAGGAGAGGAACTAGCAGACTCCCTGCAGCATGGAGCCCAACGCGGGGCTTGATCCCAGGAACCTGGGATCATGACCTGAACTAAAGGCAGTTGCTTAACCAACTGAGCTACCCAGGTGCCCTGTGAATTGGTTTTTTTTTGTTTTTTTTTTGAACACAAACTCTACACCCAACATGGAGCTTGCACTCACAACCCTGCGATCAAGAGTTGTATACTCTACAAACTAAGCCAGCCAGGCACTCCTTATGTTTTTTGGTTTTTGTGGGGGTTTTTTAGGATTTTATTTTATTTATTTGAGAGAGAGAAAGTATGAGAGGGGAGAGGTCAGAGGGAGAAGCAGACTCCCCGCCAAGCAGGGAGCCTGATGTGGGACTCGATCCTGGGACTCCAGGATCACGACCCAAGCCCAAGGCAGCCGCCCAACCAATCAAGCCACCCAGGCACCCCACTCCTTATGGTTTTTTGTTTGTTTTTTTTTTCCCCCAAAGATTTTATTTATTTATTTCACAGAAAGAGGGAGATCACAAGTAGGCAGAGAGGCAGGCAGAGAGAGAGGAGAAAGCAAGCTCCCTGCTGAGCAGAGAGCCTGATGCGGGGCTCAATCCCAGGACCTTGAGATCATGACCTGAACTGAAGGCAGAGGCTTCAACCCACTGAGCCACCCAGGTGCCCCACTCCTTATGTTTTTTAATAGGCATTTCCATTTGTAGAATTGCTGGGAAGACTAGATTTGAACATAGCTCTTCCATCAATGAAATACTTTCTTTTAAACTGTATGAGGAATGACTTTTACTTATGAATGGTTTTTATTATTTTAGGCTGTTGCAAAAATGGTTCAACAGTGTTGTACTTACGTTGAGGAAATCACAGACCTTCCAATCAAACTTCGATTAATTGATACTCTACGAATGGTTACAGAAGGAAAGGTAAGTTTTCCATTTGCGTAATGCACAGTGAAAAGTCCTGTCTTTTCTGTATTCAGAAATTGTTATGTAGACATTATATCAATAGGTATATATATATTTTTTAAGATGACAAAATAGGTCATCACCTCGATTCAACCATTATCTTTATACATTTCCTTCTAGTATCTTCCCATATACAAATGAATATTTATTTATATATATCTATTTCAAAGATCTTATTTTTACGTAATCTCTGTACCCATCATGGGGCTTGAAATAATGACCTGGAGATCATGAGTTGCATGCTCTTCCAACTGAGCCACCCAGGCACCCCCAAATAGTGGCAGTCTTGATATATCTAGGTTTTTCTAGGAATTAATGATCTTACTCCAAATTTACTTGTGGTAATAATCAGAGATAAAGCTAATTGTTCACCTTCACCCTAGCCTGAACTGCTTGAGAAATCTGTGTTTGGGATAGCTAAGGTTTCACTCTACTATTCAAAATAATAGAATATTGGAGTGCCTGGCTAGCTCAGTTCATAGAGCAAGTTGACTCTTGATCTTGGAGTTTGAGTTCGAGTCCCATGTTGGGTGTAGAGCTTACTTAAAAAAAAAAAGTAATGTGTATTCACAGTGTAAGTTTAATTTTCAAAATTCCACAGTCTTGCCAGCATCCATTTGTATTTCTTTTGATCCCTTTTTTAATAACATAATATTAACATAATAATAGCTGTATTTGTACATGGATTATAAAGTGCATAGTAACTATAGGATTAATACTGTTGGGCTTAGTTTGAATAATAGTTCAACTCTGTCTTTAAAATGTTAACACAGGGGCACCTGGGTGGCTCAAGGATTAAAGCCTCTGCTTTCTGCTCAGGTCATGATATCAGAGTCCCAGGATTGAGCCCACTTCCAGCTCTCTGCTCAGCAGGGAGCCTGCTCCCCCCACCCCACCTCACCCCGCCTACTTGTGTCTCTTTCTGTCAAGTAAATAAAATCTTTAAAAAATAATAATAATAAAAAATAAAATGTTAACACATTTCCAGGGGGAATTTTGATAATGTAAGTTTCTCCTACTTATAGATTTATGTTGAAATTGAGCGTGCTCGGCTTACTAAAACATTAGCAACTATAAAAGAGCAAAACGGTGATGTGAAAGAGGCAGCATCCATTTTACAGGAATTACAGGTAAGGAGTTATATTAGTATGCAAAAATCTTTATATTTAGTCAGCAGTATTTCTTGTGGAAATAGCTTATTTTGACACCTTATCACTCTTTCTAAACTGCCAAGACTGAGTGAGGGCCATGGAGCATGAGGTTATTTGGGTACCTGAAAATTATGTAATTAGGGTCTTGATTAAATTTAACTGCTAGAAAAGTTAGAATCAATGTATTAGTCTTAATTTTGTGCTATTTGAAAATTGGAAGACTTTCATTCTCTTTAGAACTTAAATAAAACTAGTAATTCATGTACTATGAATGCCTTAGGGATTTGCTATTAGTCATTAACTTCATTCTAAATAAATATTTGATTGATGGTCATTTTCTAGGCTAAGTTATTTTAACAAAGAAAAATTGCCTCATGATTTGCCATGTTTCAGGACAAATTTTTAAGAGATCTTAAAATGAGACAGCAACAAGCTAAGAAATCTGAGAAAAGCCATAGACTTTTTCACTCAGAATTTTCCTTGTAATTTTGGCCCATCAAGGTTTCCTCATTACATTAAATTGCTTATTCTGATTTTTCAGTCATGTGCCATTTTAGCTAAAGGAAGGGAAAAAATAACACTGCGAGTATCCTATGTGCTATGCATTTTTTTTTTAAACATGTCCCGTGTTCTCTCTACATTTTATCTTCTTCAGTATTCATACACAATACTATTTTTATCCCCATTTTTCTGCCAAGGAAACTAAAACTCAAAGGGATTATCTGCCTAAAGTCATTGCCAAGAAGTGGTAGAGTTCAGATTCATACTTGTTCTGTCTGGCTTCAGACTTCTTTCCTTCTTTTTAATTAAAAGACTTTGTTTTTTAGAGCAATTTTAGGTTCATAACAAAGTTGAGTGGCAGGTACAGAGAGTTCCCATATGCCCCCCGATGCCCTCTCCCCACAACACGCACACACGTACCCAACTTCCCCTTCTACCAACATCTCCCACCAGAGTGGTACATTAATTACAGTTGATGAACCTGCATTGATCCAAGCCTGTAGTTTGCATTAAGGTTCACTCTTGGTAGTCTGTGTTCTGCAGATTTTGACAAATGTATAATGACCTGTGTTCATCAGTGTAGTATCATATAAAGGAATATCACTACCCTAAAAATTCTCTGTGGTCTGCCTATTCCTCCCTCCTCCCAGTCTCAACCCCTAGCAACCACTGATCTTTCTACTGTCTCCATAGCTTTGCCTTCAAACTCGATTTTCAACCAGGAGAATTGTGTGCCTCATGATTCAACATCCCTGAAATATTCTTGCCAAAAAAAATTCACCTCAATTACAAAAAGCTTCTAGGTTTAATTACCAGTTGACAGGATATAGTAGGGGCAGAGGAGCCTATTAAATGATACCACAGGGATGCAGTCAACATAATTTAGACTCTAGGAAACTGTAGGATGATTGGCTTGATTTTTTTCAACAAATGGCAAGGAAAAAAGAGCCATAAAAAATGTATCTATAAACTGCAAAGTACGAGCCTTATTTGGATTCTGATTTAGTTAAAATAAATGAAATAAATATTGGAGACTAGATATTTGGTGATGTAAGGAATTTTTAAATAACTTTTTTCAAAGTTTATCCTTTAGAGACACATATTGAAATCTATGGTATGTTGTCTGAAATGTGCTTCAAAGTAATTGGCACATGGAGCATGGGTGAAGATACATAAGGGAAATGTTGATGGCTCATTGTATAAGTTTTATTTTCCTTAACAAAAAATTACAAAGAAGACCATGATATAAAAACCTTTTTTTAAAAAAAAAAAAAACCTTTTTCAGACCTAATAATAATAATGAAATAGCCTTACCTCAGCCCACCTTGCCATTCTACATTTTATAAATTAATTTGCAATTTTTGTATGCCAAATATTAAAAATGTTTTTCATAGTATTCAACATATTTGATTTTCTATATTGTAATTGTATATTTACTGAAACTACATTCTACATCCGTTAGGAGTCATATCAATCTTGTTATCTGAATTTTAAAAAGTCTAGGACCTCTTTTTTCTATAATACTTTGTTATATAAATAGAAAGCATGTAAGTGGCATTCTTTCTTCATGTTTAGAATCATAATTTCTTGGGCACCTGAGTGGCTCAGTTGGTTAAGTGTCTATCTCTAGCTTATGTGGTGATCCCAAGGTCCTGGGGTCCGCATCAGACTCCCTGCTCAGTGAGGAGTCTGCTTCTCCTTCTCCCTCTGCCTCTCTCCCCGGCTTGTGCTCTCTCTCTCTCAAATAAATAAGATATTTAAAAAATGAATGAACTGGGGCGCCTGGGTGGCTCAGTCGTTAAGCATCTGCCTTCGGCTTGGGTCATGGTCCCAGGGTCCTGGGATCGAGCCCCACATCAGGCTCCTTGCTCGGCGGGAAGCCTGCTTCTCCCGCTGCCATTCCCTCTGCTTGTGTTCCCTCTCTCGCTGTGTTTCTCTCTGTCAAATAAATAAAATCTTTAAAAAAAAAAAAAAAGTGAATGAACTACTGCTAATACACAACAACTTAAATTAATCTTAGTATTCAAAGCATTATGCTCAGTGAACAAACATAGTTTCAAGACGTTGCCATTCTGTGTTTGACATTCTTGAAAACAATGAAAAGTCTTGAAAAGACATAGCTATGCTGATGGAGAACAGACATTCTAAGTGGGGTAAGTATGTGACTGTAAAGGGGCAGATGAGGGAGTTTGGGGTGATAGAACTATTATGTATCTTGACTGTGATTACACAAGTCTATATATATGTTGAAATTCACAGAACTTTTTATGCCAGAAGGAAAAAAATCCATTTTCCCATATAATTTCTTAATTATAAATTCTTGGAGGAAACTAGCTTTTTGTATCATCATCAGCATTCTATCAGTGTGTGAGAAGGTTCTTATTGTTTGACAAGGGTGAATATTTTCATATAATTACCAAGTTTAGAAATTTGATGTTTAGAAATTACCAAGTATAAACTTATTTAGGGTCTTACTTTGTTAGGTGGAAACCTACGGGTCAATGGAGAAGAAGGAGAGAGTCGAGTTTATTTTGGAACAAATGAGGCTCTGCCTCGCTGTGAAGGATTACATTCGTACACAGATCATCAGCAAGAAAATTAACACCAAATTTTTCCAGGAAGAAAATACAGAGGTAAAAATGTCTCTTAACTGCAAGTTTACTTTAGAAGTGTTTGGAAAAAAACCATAAGCCCCAATTTATTTTATCAACTTTTTTTTTTCAGAAATTAAAGTTGAAATATTATAACTTAATGATTCAGCTGGATCAACATGAGGGATCCTATTTGTCTATTTGTAAGCACTACAGAGCAATATACGATACTCCTTGTATACAGGCAGAAAGTGAAAAGTGGCAACAGGTGAGAATATGTTCTTATATTTGACATTGATACTTACTAAGAGGAATTGCATTTTTTATTTTGAAATGATTCTAACTTCAGTAATTATGTGCGGTTGTGTGGTGCTACTTTCTATTCAGTGTGTTGATAATTCAGTTTATTTTTACTGATTCAAACGAATTGTGGCAGCATTGTAAATTACCACTGTTGAGGAATGTAGCTTTACTGTTTAAAAGAGGGGCGCCTGGGTGGCTCAGTGGGTTAAGCCTCTGCCTTCGGCTCAGGTCATGATCTCAGGGTCCTGGGATCAAGCCCCACATCGAGCTCTTTGCTCAGCAGAGAGCCTGCTTCCCCCTCTATGCCTGCCTCTTTGCCTACTTGTGATCTCTTTCTGTGTCGAATAAATAAATAAAATCTTTAAAATAAATAAATAGGGGCGCCCGGGTGGCTCAGTCGTTAAGCGGCTGCCTTCGGCCTAGGTCAGATCCCAGGGTCCTGGGATCGAGCCCCACATCGGGCTCTCTG
>JAQQSY010007992.1:0-10124 GCA_028646535.1 Procyon lotor | reverse complement strand
GTAAAGATCAGGGAGCGTGGCTGCTGGATCGTGCAGTGATGGTCCGTGTCCTTGGGTGAGAAGCCATCAGACTGTCTCCCAGAGTGGCTGCCCCACCGTGTGTCCCCACCAGCCGTACAAACGAGTCAGCCTCCGGTGCTGCCCATGTGCTGGGTTTGGGCCGTTCCAGCAGGTGCGCACGGGGAGCTCACTACTGTTTTAAAGATTCTATCTATCTGTCTGTCTGTCTATCTATCTATCCATTTATTTAGAGGAGGGGGATCTTACTGTTGTTTTACTGTGCATTTCCCTGATGGCACGTGATGTGCGCTCGTTAGCCATCTGTTAGCTTTCTGGTGAGGGGTTTATAACTTCCTTTGTTTCTTCAAGAGAATAGCACCTGGTGGTCACGAGTAAGGGTGTTCTCACCGCCTGCAGGTGTGTTCCTGCTCTGAGGCTTGCTACATGTGCTCCCTTGTCGAGTTACTTACTCTGTGTCTTTGCTCAGCAGCAAAGTGCGGTGTTGATGATCATCTCAGGCGGAGTTTTCTGTGAAGCAGACGCTTCGATGGGCTTGGAGGACAGAGGATTTATGAGAGAGGAGCGCCTGTGAGAAGCGAAGAGAGGGAGAGGGCTAGAGGCAGGCAGAGGAGGTGCCCCGTGGAGATGCTGGCCCGTTAGGGAGCTTAGGGGTGAAGGTTGCCTATTAGAGGCATCTGGCATTGGGTGGGAATGGCTGGGCCCTTGTACCACCGCCTTACTCAGCTGTGGCTCGAAGCCGAGGAAGGTGGTCCCTGACAAAGCTAACCCTGCCTGCTAACCACACTCAGCAGTTCCAATCCGTAATTGAAGGGAGGGTCCGTGTCTGCTACACTGATTATATCTACATAGGGAAATACGTATGAGTCGCTTCATAGAAAGTGAATGCCTAATATACATTAATCATGTTGTTATTATAAAGAGTTCATGGCCCTTCGGATGGTAAATCTTCAGATTCTCTGTATAAATGTTTTGGGGGCAAACAAGGCTTCTGTTGTTTCTTCTGTCTTCGTGCCTGCCTGAGCTAAGCTGTCCTAGATAGGGAAGGAGGTTCCCTCTTCTCTATTAAGCAGTTGGCATTGCTGAGTATGTGTATGCCCTGACTAGTAACAGAGACGAGAAGACCTACCGTTGGTCTTTAGAAATGTGCACCTTGGGGGGCTTCTGCTGCAGTTAGGGCAGATGAGATCATTTAGGTTTGTGCCACCCAGGAGAAACAGAATGCAAGTCACTGATGCAGACATGCATGTAAGTCTAAGTTTTCTAGTAGGCACATTTAAAAAAGGTAAAAAGAAGCAGATGAAACTAATTTTAGGGCAACCTGGCGGGCTCAGTCAGAAGAGCATGTGACCCTTGATCTTGGGGCTATGAGTTTGAGCCCCATGTTGGGTGCAGAGATTACTAAAAAACAAAAAATCAAAACTTTTAAAAATCTATTTTTAAATTACTTAGTTTAGTATGCCTCAAATGTCATTGCAACACATAGTCAATAGGAAAATATATCTCTTTCTATAAAGAGATATCTTACGTCTTTTTCATGCAAGTCTTTGGAATCTGGTTGTACGCTCAGAGCACACTCAGTTCAGACTGGCCACGGTTCAGGTGCTCAGCAGCCACGTGTGGCTGGAAGCTGCCACGCTGGATGGTGCAGACATTAGCTGTACCTGCTGCTAAAAACAGAAAGAGAAACAATATTAAACAAAATTTTGAAAGTCTCATAGAGTGACAAGAACAAAGGATTCCTGAGACTCCTCTAGGAGGAGGTAGGTGTCCACATAAGCAAGTACAACACTGAGCTGGTTGTGCCTTGAGAGCGTCTGCTCATCCCAAAGAAAGAGCCGTGAAACGTAGACATTTTGGTCTCCATGAGAGTCAAGAGGGGTGATTACCTGTCAGTGTGATTTTTGCCTTTTCCACACTTGGAGACTCTTCTTTGTCACAACCAGGAGGGGGTGCGCTGCTGCCGTCTGGCGGGTGGGGTCAGGGAGGCTCCTGACTGTCCTACCACACACAGGACAGATGTCAGAGTGCGGAGGTTGAGCAGCCCTGGTCTAGGAGCAAGATCAAAGCCTAGAGCCCACCCGAAGTGGAGACCCTTCCATGTTACACTGAGACTTGCAAAGGCAAGGCCCTAAGGGTAGGAGTGGACTGTCACAGATGTGCATCAGGGCTTTGGACACCTGAGTGCCCTGTAGAACCTCAGACTTTACACCTGGCTTCAGATGAGAAAACGACCCCCTGGAGGAGGACACTATCATCATAGGCGCACATGGTCCCTAGAACTGATGTCTCACACACGGTGTCCAGCATACAGTCACAGCGACCGTGCACATCAGGACCGCACGAGCAGGAACCAGCGGAGACAGAATTACCGAGAATCTGAGACCAGATTCATATCACAGTAAAGAAGTAAACCAACCTTTTTTAAAGAAAGGGCATGCTTGAAATTTTGAGCTTGAAATTCAAATGCTTTGAATTTTGAGACTTCTGGTGTGAAAGGCGACATGGCGGATGGTGATAGGACCAGATGGACATTCCGGAACCGAGACCTGCAGTAACCAGAGTGAAGGACTCCGGGTTCCAGACAGCACACGTGGTTGCAGAGAGATCAGTGCTCTGAATGACGGGTAAGAACCCGTCCTGATACAGCACAGATGGAGGGCAGATAAAGGACACAGGGCAGTGGGTGAGAGAGAGGTGTGGTGAAAGAGTCTGAAAGGTATACTTGGTGTCCCAGAAGGAAAGGAGAGAGGATGTGACAGTGTTAAGATCACATGAAATCATGTGCGTGGAAGGAGAGAAGGTCTGCGCCCCCTGTGACAAGGATGGAAGAAGCCCTCAGGCCTGACAGTGCGAACACCGGCGAGGCATTGCTGCCTACGTCGTGGTATCCAGCCATTGTTTTTTTTTTTTTTCCCCCTAAATCCTTTGAAATCCAATTCCTAGTTCTGCCTTTCTAGATTTTATGTATTGACAATTTATTTTTCTGACCTCAGTAGATTGTTAAATATTTTCAAAATTTTAATAAATGTGTATCTTAAAAACAGTTCATGAGACTTACTGAGCTGCAGTGAAATGTGTGCGTAGACACATTACTGTGGGAATGCAGAAGTGCAGAGACGGGTGGTCCTGGGAGTAGCCAGGTGGGGGGGTGCCGTGTGCTGCCAGCCAGCGGTGTGCACGAGGGACTGCCCGAAAGCTGCCGGAAGCTGTACCCAGCCTGCATGTCTTCTAAGAATGAAACTAAAATGGAACTTTTTCAGACAAAAAAGTTTCGTGGAGCTCACGAAATTCAGAAGGATGTACTTTAGGCCAGAAACAAATAATCCCAGAGGAGAGGCCAGAGGTGCGGAAGAAAAGGGAAGGAGTGGCAGATATGTATAGAATTGTACGTGATCGTTGTGCACGAAACTTTCTTGTGGAGTTATGAATACATGTGGGATAAAATACTCGACAACAAACAGACAAGGTGATAAAACATGACAGTCCTAGGAACATAAGAAAGTTGCATCTATAATCCCAAACCTTGCCTTCAAGAGACTGGAGGCCAATGGCTTCACTGGTGTGTTCTGTCATTGGAGGAAAGGTGTGGGCCTTGGTCGTGTGACATGGCCTGTGGGATGTAGACAGTGTCTGCGTGCTACTTTCAAACCCAAGCTCGTTGCCACTCACCCCTTGATCTTCCCATTGCCTCCATGAGAAGAACATGCTTTGGGTGCTGCTGTGTGGAGAGGAGAGGCACCCTTTGCAGGCCTAGATGCGCTTGTGGCTGGAGGCCGCCCCTGCTGAGACTCATTAGTGAGAAGTCGGAGCTTGTCATGTAAGCCACTGAGTTTCGGGGTGGAATGTGGTAGTTACTATGATTAGCCAGTGCACCATGTCTTGAAACTGTTGGAAAACAGCTGCTGTGTTAGCGTTTACGAGGACACGGTGATTGTTTCTCGCTTGTCTGCAGTTTACCAGATGGTATACGCTAACTTGAGTGACTGCTGGGTGGCCCCTTGGTTCTAGGGGTGCGCACGTGAATAAAGAAGGTCCCATGAGGAACTTGGGTTATTGTAGGTGTAGAAAGACGGAAGTAAAGCACCGCTTCTTATGGGGAGCATGAAGCTCGCTGTAAGGGGCACACTACGCTGGCTGGCGACAGGGCCGGCCGCACCGGCGCCCGCTGCTCTGCCCCGGTTCTGCCGTCTTCTGTGCTCTTCCTCCTGGCGTATTTGACAGCAGTGTTTTAAAAGTTGGCTTTATGAGATCTTTACTCATAATACAATGTACTCATCTTAAGTGTGCAGTTTGGATTTTGGAACAGAATGTTTTCAGCACCGTGAATGTTCCTTGCGTCCTGTGGCTCTCAGCCACCTTCCTCAGTCCCTGGCAGCCACCGGCCTTCTTTCTGTCACTGTAGCTTTGCTGTTTCTGGAAAAGTCATGTGAAAAGAACTGTGATTGAGATCTGAGCGTGGTGCCGCCACGGCATCCAGCACTCCGGCACACGGCACACAGCACACGGCACTCCACCCGTGGAGCACCCACGGCACTGCGGGGCGCTCGCGCTGCCGGTGCCGGGGGCGTCCGGGCCCCTTCCCACACAGCCTGTGGGCCCGCCTGTGGGGGGGTGTGGTGCCGCCAGGGGGCGCTCGCGCTGCCGGTGCCGGGGTGTCCGGCCGGCCCGTGTGGGGACGACGTTCTGCGGAGCCCAGTTCCTGAGCACGGCGAACGCTCCGGGCACACTCACGTCGGCTCACGGAAGGGGTTGGCCTCACCTCGGCCTCACCCGAGCAGCCGCCGGAGCCCCTGCCGGCCCTGCACCTGGGAGGTTAGTCCCGGGAGGCTCAGTTGTTGGGCTGTGGGGCCTTATCGTGGCTTGGATTTGCGTCTTTGGTTCAGCCGCTGACGTCAGCGGGCACCGTCAGCGGGCACCGTCAGCGGGCACCGTCAGCAGGCACCGAGCACCGCCGAGCAGACGGGGCCCGGGGTCCGCGGGGCCCGGGAGGGAAGGGGCTCCGCGTGAGCGCCCCTACGGCGGCTCTGGGCCGGTGCGCGGCCGCAGGAGGGCCGAGGGGAGTGTGTGCTCGCGGCGCCTGGTACCTCCTTGTCGTCCCTCCTTGGGCGTAGGGCTCCAGGCTGTGAGGGGAAGGGGACGGAGCCTGGCCCACCCTCCGGCGGAGCGTGGCTCCTGGGCCGGCGCACTGCCCCGGGACAGGAGCTCGCGCCTGCGGCCGGCCCGTTCTTGCCGGCCCCTCCTTCGTCAGGTGAGAGGCCTTTCTGGGCAAGAGGGGGCCCGACTCGGGGTGGCCGTGTGCAGACCTCACAGCGGGGGAGGTGCCCTCTCACTAGTGGGGCGAGTGCCCATGTGACCTGCCACCCCGTGGGGGCTGAGGGTTCGGAAACCCTACATCCCGTGCCATGTCGGTGTTTAGCACAGGGGGCCTGTCCTTGAGTCACAGCTGACAAGGTCAGCCTGAGGTCTGCTGGGGTCGTGGGGGAGGCTCGCAGACCTTGAGCCGGCTGGGTCTGCCCTGTCCTAAACAGGGGCTATCTTGGGCGGTTGCAACCATCGCCCTGCCCAGTCGGGGTGTTACCAGGTTAGTCAGTGCCGGGGCTGGCGGTGCGGGCGGGTGCTGGGGAGCAGCAGTGTGCGGGTCCCCGGGCTGCCCTGACCCGCATGGCAGGCGACTCTCGGGGGCACCTGCCTGCCTTCCCTCCAGCCCCCGCACTCGAGACGGAGGGGCCTTGTTTGTCCGTGCAGCTGGCCGCAGCGGTGACCGACTCTCTCCAGTCTTAGTGTCCCCTTACAGAGGTACCAGGAGTTACTTGTTCACGGTTCGTGCTTGGAAATCGGCATGTGTCTGAAGAGCCAGTGATCCGTGACCCTCCTAAGCCTCCTGGGCTCTCACTTTGTCCCTGGCGCTGCTTAGCCCTGGCTCTGCTGTCCTGCTTCAGCTCCATATTGGCCCCTGGGGAGGGGGCCATAGGGAAGCCGGGGGGCCCCAGGGGCGCCAGCTGGACCCTGAGCCCCGGTCAGGTCAGGACGCCGCCGTGTGGTGTGTGGCCTGCTTTCCCGCCTCCTCTCTCCTCTGATCTTCGCGGCTGGGGAGGGACATGAGCATGCGATGTCACAGTTAGAAAGTCCTGGAATAGAAACCCAATTCTAGCCCGTGCTGAAACCAACATTTTGAGGACCCCCTCAGTCCGGTCTGGTCAGGAGAGTGGAACCACAGTGGGTTAGAGGGATGGTCACTGTGGGGGACTCCTGAGCTCTCCTCAGGGTGACTGCAAGGCCCAAGGAGGTACTGTGGCCCCTTGGGTTGAAGGACAGCCCCAGGAGGACAGAATTAGAGGCCCCGTCCTTGGAGCAAGGGGGTAGGTCAGCCCCCGGGAGAGCAGAGAAGGTGCTGGTTCGGCCGGGCCAGGGCACAGGCTGTCGGGAGCACAGAGGGTGGCGCCTCTCCTTGGGCAGGTGAGTAGCTTGGGGCTGCTGGGGAAGCCGGATGCTGGTGTGGGCCCTGGGGCCACACTGAGAGGCTGGGTGTGGGTTATGGGTAGGGCTGGGCCTCGAGGTTGTCGTGCGTCCTCGGAGCTCCTCCTGTTCTCACCCCACACTGCAGGGGGGGCCCTTCTGCAGCCGCATCCCTCCAAAGGCTTTCTACCGAGACAGCCACGAGGGACAGGTATGCAGAGGGGTTCTGCCCGGGGCCATTCGTGGAAGTGCCGTTGGAACTGCCCGGTGGCACGAGGACGCTGTGTCCCGCCTGTGAGTTCTGTACTCGGGGGACTGGCTCAGTCTCTGGAAGAACGAAGAGCCCAGCCCCACAGTGCCCTGCGGAGGGCCGTCGGGTTGCGAGGCTCCTCACACACACACAGGGTTTCTGGCCCACCCTGTGCCTGGTCTGCCTCGTGAGGGGGCTGCGTGAGTGACACGGAGCCGGCAAGCCACTGTGTCGACGGGCATGAGCATCTGGGCTGTGGGACGAGCAGAGCCTTTTGTTTTTGAGGCCCGTCTCCGAGGCCACAGTGCAGGTTCCTACACTGGGAGCCCCTGGCGCCCCTCTCCTTGACCGGGACACCTGCGGCCGGGGGTGCTGCGGTGTTCCCTCTTGAACCCAGAGGCGACCTGGTCCCTCAGTCCGCAGCCCTTGTAGCTGGCTGCTGCTGGGAAGGCTGGTGGTTTGAAAGCAGCCAGAGCAGAGAAAGCCCTGGAGTCGCTGTGAGCCCTGTGGCCTGAACCCCAGACTGTCCACAAAGCTCCGCAGGGACCCCCTAGTTTGACTCCAGCACGCGTCTCAGGAGTGACAGTGCTTCCCACGGTGTCCACTGCACGGGCTCCCCATGGCAGGCCCCAGGCTGGGGCGATCAGTGGAAAGCCTTCCCCATGGGTCACTCTTGAGCAAGTGAGGAGCCCCTGAGAGCAGGTGGGGCTGCACAGGGCCAGCACCTGGGGGAGGCGTGTAGGCAGAGTGTGGGCCCCGTATTCTCGAGGCTGACATTTCTTTCCCGACTGCACTGAGCTGTGGCCCAAATAGGCAAGTCTCCTTGCTGGTGCCCTTCAGGGGCGCGGGTTCCTGCTGCCACCCTCCGACTGGAAGTGTAGCCCCTTCGGGTGCTCTGCCTTCAGGCAGGGTGGCCTGTTGACTCCTCTCTGGGCTGGGAGCGGGGTTACCTTGCGAGTCCCCCCAGGCTGCGTTCTGGGTATTGGCAATCACCGTCTGTCACAGCCGCCAGAGGTCCGAGGGGCGCCTGATGAAGCCTAAGTGACAGCCCTTGTTTTCCTGTGGGCTCAGCCTTGAAAAGTGTGCCCGCTGGAGGTCTCCCAGCATCAGGGAGGGCTGGAGGAGGGGCCCAGTGTCCCAGGTCCTGCAGGAGCAGAAACCAGGGTGCTGCAGGGAAGGGCCCCCTTGCTTCCGTGGCTGTCCCCGCAGAGCTCGGTCTGATTGGGCTGCTGGTGCTCCCTTTGCCGACACTGCTGTTTTCCTTTAAGATGTGCTCTGAGTAGCAGGGACCCATCTCCAGGAGGTGGGGGGGGGTAGGGTGGTACTTCAGGCTTGCTTGTCAAAGGAGGCTTCAGAGTACAGTACTGGGATCCAGGCTGGTTCTCGAAGGCTGACGGGGTGGGGAGGAGATGGGAGAGCATTGCTGTTTGCCCGTGCCTGCAGACACTCGCCCACAGCAGCCGGGATGGGTCCTGGCCAGGAGGTGACCGAGCTGGGCTCCCCAGGTACAGGGAGCAGATGAGTGAGTGGGAGGTGGTGGGGAGGGAACCAGGCCTGGCCTCCCTTTATATTGTTTGGTCGTTGATTTATATGTCAGCTTGGTGGTGAAAAGGAGGGAGCGTTTCTCAGAACTTCTCAAGGTGACAGCTGGCCGGCTGACATTGGGTTGTCCTCCGAGGACATCTTGGGGGGGGGAGGCTCTTCTCTCCTGGACCACCTTTGGGGTCAGGCAGTGCTCATCCAGGGAGCACAAGTCTCCTGACCCCTCACCAGTGGTGACCACTGCTGTCCTTACTTTCCCGTTTCCCCCAGGTCCTGTTCAGTCCACACGTGTCCCACATGGGTCCTTCATACTGTGGCATCAGTGTCCCTGAAAGACCCAGCTCAGTAAGATGACCAGTCTTTCTGGTTGTCACCTCTGCAGTCTGCTAATGGTTGACTCCAAGGAATATCATACCCTTGTCAGGCGTGATAGGAACTTCCGATACTTAGAATGGTGCAGGGTGGTCATTTTTAAAATAGTGTTTGGTATTGTGCCGGTGACTTGTCTAGAACCTACCTTGTCACAATCTCTAGTGAGGAGCTCAGCTGTGCTGTGATTAAGGTGAAGACATGGGCCCCTCTGGTGTTTTTTTTTTTTAAGATTTTATTTGTTTTAGTGAGAAAGAGCAAGCATGGGTGTTGGGGGGAGGAGCAGAGGGCAGAGGGAGAGGGCCAAGCAGATTCTTTGCTGAGTGTGGAGCCTGGGGGCTCGATCCCATGACCACGACCCTGAGATCACATTTCTCTGAGATCACAACCCGAGCTGGAACCAACACTCAGAAGCTCAACCGACTGAGCCACCCAGGCACCGCTCCCCAACCCGCCCTTCTTCTGTGTTGATTTCTGTGGGTGGGTGATTTGTCCTAAAACTGAAGTGAAAGGGGGGTCATTTAGAGCACGCTTATCTGCCCGTGTTAATAAACTTGTTGAAAAGACTGACTTGCTGGTGGAGGTTGGGGCCGGCTCAGCAGCCCTGGCAGGGCTGAGGGCGCCCGAGGGAGGCCCCTGGGCCTGGCCGGCCCCGGACTGTCTTGGGAGGGGGGAACTCTTGCTGCCAGGGATTCCGGTTTCTGTTTTTTTAAGGGAAGCCAAGCCTTTGGGTTCTGATGTGCACCACCCGGTCGAGAAGCATCGTTTGCACTCAGCACTGTGCCGTGGGTCTGGCCAGCGGCTGCCTCTCAGCGGCAGGTCAGCTGCGCCTTCTGTTGCCGGGCCCTTGCTGATGACTGCTCTGCTCTCCCCGCCTTACCCACCTTTTCTGTAGGTGACAAGGCTCTTGACGGTTATAGTAAAAAAAAATACGTCTGCAAGTTGCTCTTCATCTTTCTCCTGGGTCATGACATTGACTTTGGGCACATGGAGGCCGTGAACCTGCTGAGCTCCAACAGATACACGGAGAAGCAGATCGTGAGTGTGCTGAAGGGGTCGAGGGCTTGGGCGGGGCTGGTGTTGCAGACACGTGAGGTGCTCCAGGGCCTCCCCGCTCCTCCAGGAAGCCCCTGCCCATGGAAGGGGCTCTTTTCCTGCGTGACGTTCTTCTGATAAGGTGGCCATTTCTTTCTTTCTTTTTTTTGAAATACTTTATTTATTTACTTGCCAGAGAGAGAGTGTGGGAGAGAGTGAGAGTACAAGCAGGGGGAATGGCAGGCCGAGGGACAAGCAGGCTCTCTGCTGAGCAAGGAGCCCCATGTGGGACTCGATCCCAGCACCCTGGGATCCTTACCTGAGCTGAAGGCAGATGCTTAACCAACTGAGCCATCCAGGCGTCCCAAGGTGGCCATTTCTTTTCTTGTTCTTCCCTCCCTTCCTTCCTTCCTTCCTTCCTTCCTTCCTTCCTTCCTTCCTTCCTTCCTTC
>JAQQSY010007991.1:0-10124 GCA_028646535.1 Procyon lotor | reverse complement strand
TTTTTTTTTTAAAGATTTTTTATTTATTTGACAGAGAGAAACACAGCGAGAGAGGGAACACAAGCAGAGGGAATGGTAGCGGGAGAAGCAGGCTTCCTGCAGAGCACAGAGCCCGATGCGGGGCTCGATCCCAGGCCCCTGGGATCTGACCTGGGCCGAAGGCAGACGCTTAACGGCTGAGCCACCCAGGCGCCCCTGAATCAGCATTTCTTGAAAGGAGATGTGCACATGGGCACTGAGCGAGGAAAAGATGCTGAACCTCGTTAGTTACCGGGGAAAAGCAAACCAGCACCAGGCTGAGCTCCGCAGTGAGAAGGCTGCTCTCAGGCCAACAGGATGCCGGTGATGTGGGCGAGGGCGGAGGTGTGGAGCCCTCCCAGCGCTGGGGCGACGGGGGCTCGTGCAGCCGCTGTGGATGACAGCTGGCTGGCCCCCCAAGGCTGCCACAGAGCCGGCATACGACCCTGCTCTCCCACTCTTCAGCAGGTGCCCAAGACCGGTAAGAGCACGTGGTCCAACAACAACCCACGCAGACGTCCCCACGAAGCTGAGACGAGAGCAACTCAGTAGCTGACCTGGGGATGGACGGGCAAACTGGGGCGCGGCCATGGAAGGGAGCATTACCTGGCCGCCAAAAGGAATTAGGGGCTCCAAGAAGGAAAGAAGGAAAGGAACGGGGAGTGAAGAGCCAGCACCTGCCGCAGCAGGGACAGACCCCCCAACACTAGGCTCAGGGGGAGAGGCCGGTCGCACAAGACACGTATCACCCATCTGCATGTAGACGAAATATTTGGAACAGACAGATCTGTGGTTAGTGGTTGCTTAGGCCTGGGGAGGGGCTTACTGGGGGCAGGGAGTCGCTAAAAGGTTTGGAGTCTCCTTTGAGGTGAAGAAAATGTTCCAAAAACGTCTGTGGCGACCACTGCTCGTATCTGTGAGTGCACTAAAAACCAGTGAATTGTGCGCTGTAAATGGAAATGGATGAACTGCGTGGAATGTGAATTATATCCCAATAAAGCTGTGGGAAAAAATAAAGGTGTTGGGTCATGACTGCCTTCCGAAGAGTACAGTATAAAAGGGGGGAGGATGAGAAACTTCACGGCGGAGAAGTCAGATGGACACGACCTCAGTCAGGTGGCCTCGGTCACGTGCAGAACGGTGAGTCGTGTTGACAGCGTGGACCCCGACAGGGCACAGTGAGAATGCTGCTTCCCTTCTGTGGTCTGCCTCCCCAAAACCCACACCCGGCACGATCCCCACAAATTCTGACCGCGATACACTCAGAATGCTAACCGTCCTCCTTAAAACCAGGAGGATCCCCAAACAGTGGGAAGGGTCTGAGAACCTGTCACGGCCACGGGACCGCTAAGGGGAGGTGATGACTACCCAAAAGGTGGTATTTTGGGTGGGATCCCGGGGCAGGAAAAGGACACTAAGGAAAGAGCAAGGAAATATGAATAAAGCGTGGACTTTAGTAACAGTGTATCAGTACTGCTAATTAATTGTGACCCATGGGCCAGAGGAAGGGAAGATACCAATAGCAGAGGAGCCTGGACGGGGTGTACGTGAGAAATTATTGTCACCATTTTCTCAAAATCTAAAAATACTCAAAATTTAAAATTTTTGTTAAAAATTCTTTTCAATAAAGGCAGGGCTCCCTGATATCAGTAAGTTCCATGAAATGCATTAACAATCAGAAAAAAGCACCCTCAAAGCACCTGCACACACACGCACGCACACATATACATGCACACGCACACACACACGTGCACACACATACACACACGCACACACGCACACGCACAGGGAAAGAGCCCAGAGGCTGATTCTGGCATCATAAAAGCAATTACCCTGCCAAGTGTTCTGCTAATACAATTACTGAAATTGCCAGTCAAAAGCGGTTAATGAAATAATTAAGATAGATTGACCTAAAGGTTGATTTAAAATTAACCAGACACGTGCATACTATGTAAATAATGAGTCTCTCCTACGATCTAGCCTCTCATTAAGTCAAATTTTTTTGGGAGCAATTACACATTCTGCACTGGGTAGAACAGGCCCCACTCACTGTCCCACGGATGAACGTGGGGGGGCTGGAGGAAAGGGATGTGTCCCCCTCCCTGGTGGGCCGTCTGCCTTGGTCACCACCCACCCTCCCTCCCGTGTGCCCCGGCAAACGCTGGCAGCCCATTAAAGTAATACCGAAGAAGGACCCCAGGCCACCGGCTGTGCACCTGGGCTCTTTCTAAAGGGACGCTGCGCAGGGGTGACCAGTGCCCTGGGGTCTTGCATGTGCACTGCGGGCCGGGAAGGAAAATGCACACCTGCCTCACGCAGGTGCCTACCCATGGCGTGGATCACCGCGCTCGGGTCTCTAGAGGTGAGGAACCTCAGCCCCAAAGAAAGGGGCTGTGAGACGCCCGTCGCCAAGCCTGTGGCTGGGGTAGGAGCAGAAGCTCCGGGGGTCATGCTTTCCCTGCTCAGCACCTTCTTTCTGTCACGATTTCCCACCGGAACTCGGGTGAGGTGTGTTGGTCTACGGGGCAATGCTGGGCTCTCCCAGCTCCCAGGGCCCCGACCAGGATGACCCCTCCCAGCTCCCGGGGCCCCGACCAGGATGACCCCTCCCGGCTCCCGGGGCCCCGACCAGGATGACCCCTCCCGGCTCCCGGGGCCCCGACCAGGCTGGGCCCTCCCGGCTCCCGGGGCCCCGACCAGGCTGGGCCCTCCCAGCTCCCGGGGCCCCGACCAGGCCGGGGGGCCTCATCCAGGCAAGCAGGTTTTGTGGGTCGCTGCATCCCCAGACTGCTGCCTGCCACTGGCGGACCTCAGGGTCCCTTGGTGGCTGCCACCCCTCCCTCCCTCCAAGGGTCAGGAAGACCTCAGCCAGGGTCTGGACACAGCACTGGGTCCTCGTTCCATGTGAGCCTGGAGTTACCCTGACAACGTCTAAATGGGTCCCCACATGGCAGTTTTCTGAGACAAAGAGTGTCCCCCTTATATTCAGATTCAGTAAGAACATTAAGAGGATGGGAAAAACAGAGCACACTACAAAATGGTCTACTACTGAGATGATTTTAACATTCAAATGAGGAAAACCACTCGCTGTCCTGTTTTCATCTTATGCCACGGTATTGTATCCAACCCAACAATCTCTGCCCTTTAACTGAAAACCTTGGGGCGCCTGGGGGGGTGCTCAGTTGGTTAGTCGTCTGCCTCTGGCTCAGGTCATGATCCCTGGGGTCCTGGGATTGAGCCCCGCATCGGGCTCCCTGCTCAGCGGGGGGTCTGCTTCTCCCCTTCCTTCTGCCTCTGTCTCTTCTCCCAGCTTGTGCTCTCTCCCTCTCTCATTCACTCACTCACTCAAATAAATAAAATCTAAAAAAAAAAAAAAGAAAGAAAGAAAGAAAGAAAAGAAAACCTTGGTCCACTAACACTTAAAATAAATATTAATCAAGATGTCAGGATAGGAGTCACCAGCACAAGTTGTTTAAGAACCTTAAACAAAATCCATAAAGTTGGGGGCTTCACACTATCAGATTTAAAATGTACTGCGAAGCTATAGTAATCAAAACAGCACGGCACCGGCATAAAAACGGACACACCGGCCAACGGGGTGGAGTAGAAAGCTCAGAAACAACCCCACGCATGTGGTAAGCTGACCTCTGACACAGGTTCAAGAACACACAATGGGGAAAGAACACTCTCTTCAACAGAAAGTGTTGGGGAAACTGGTTTTCCACCCACAAAAGAATGAAACTGGACCCTTAACCCACTCCCCATGTAAAAATCAACTCAAAATGGATTACAAACTTAAATTTAAGACCTGAAACCATAAAATTATTTGAAGAAAATAGGAAAAGCTCCCTGAGATGTGTCTGTATAATGCTTCTTTTGGATATAACCCCAAAAGCACAGGCAACAAATGCAAAAATAGACCACTGGAACTCATTCAAAGTGAAGGCCTTTTGCACAGCACAGGAAAGCATCAAGTGCAGGGACAGCCGACAGACTGGGAGAGAATGTTTCTAAGCCATACATCTGATAAGAGGTTAATATGGAAAATATGAGGAACTTGCACAACTCCATAGCAAGAAACAACTCAATTAAAAATAAGCAAAGGACTCAAACAGACATTTCTCCGAAGACATACAAACGGTCAACAGACACGTGAAAAGATCCTCGATATCACTAATCATAGGGGAAATGTAAATCCAAACCACAGTAACACATCATCTTCCAAACATTGGGATGCTTATTATCAAGAAAACTAAAGACCACAAGTGTCGGCGAGGATGTGGAGACGGGAACCCTCTGCATGTTGGTGGGAATGCAAATGGGGGCAGCCCTGGGGAGAAGCCACTGAGTAGGGAGGTTCCTCAAGAAAGTAAAACAGGACCAAGCACCTCTGGGGGGGGCGGTGCTGGGTCCTGACGATGGGTCCTCACGAATGGACTCATGTCTGTTTAGGAGAGGCTCCGGGGAGGTCCCTGGTCCCCTTCACCATGGGGGGCGCAGAAGGTGCTGCCCACGAGCCAGAAGAGGCCCTGACCTTGGACGTCCAGTCCCAGAATGTGGGAAATCAACTCTGTTCTTGATAAGCACCCAGTCCGGTCGCTAGAGCAGCCCAGGGGGACTAGTCGAGCCCCCACTTATTTTCCTTGTCCTTCCAGTTCTCAGCACACGGATCCTGTACATGTAAGATTTACTCCGAAGTGTGTTCTGAGTTTTCCTACTATTTGGGGGCAGTTTAGAAGTTTCCATTTCCAATCCTTTATTGCTAGCGTAGAGAAATACAAACGATTTCTGTATGTTGACTTTCTATCCTATGACCTTGTTACACTTATTATGAATTCCTCTGACCTTTTGGGTTTTACTTTTTTAATATTTTCCACTTAGACATCATGTCATCTATGAAAAAGGAGTTTTATTTCTTGCTTTCCAATCTGTATGCCCTTTATTTCCTTTTCTTGCTGCTTCACCCTACTGCTGAATTCCAGCACGATGCTGAATATGCAGCACAAGATGAGACATCTCTGTCTTGGTCCTGATTTACAGAGAAAGCACTCAGCCTTTCACTATTGATGTTAATTTTTCGTAGATGCGTGCATCATTTTTAAAGAAGTTCTACTTTGCTGTGCTTTTTTATTACTATTATTACGAGGGGCTACAAAATTTCTTCAGCTGTGTTTTTTGTGCATCACGCCCTTTTCTCGTCCATCTTTACCTTCTCCCACCCACTCACAATGAACGTACTACCAGCTCAAGTGCCATGTGGAAATGCTGCAACCACCCTGGGCCCCCCCCTTCGTGCTGTAGTCAGTGTATGTATTTCCCAATCTGCACACCTTAGAAAGCTCAGAAGGAAATATTACCGCTTTATTTAAAGACTTCCTTTTTCCGGAGCAGTTTTGGGTTCACAGCCCAATTCGGAGTAAGGTGCTGAGGTTGCTCACGCGCCCCTGCCCTCCCACAGGCCCAGGCTCCTCCCTGACCAGCACCGAAGCACAGAGGGGCTCGTGTTATCACTGCGGAAGCCACACCCGCACGTCATCAGCACCCAAAGCCCATAGTGCACGCCGGTTGTACGTTCTGCGGATTTGGACACGCGTGCAGCACGTACTCGTGACCGTAGTGCCACGCGGCAAAGTTGCGGCGCCCTAAACATCCTTCACGTCACCTGTTTGTCCCTGCGCACCCCAGTGATCCTAGAGTTTAGACTGTAAGTCGTGAGCATTACACAAAAGTCAGGAGGAGCAGGCAGACTACATGGGTAGCCTCTGACACTGACCCGTCTACTTACGCCATTCTGAGGGTCTGTTTCCTTTCTCTGCTGTCATGGCCTTCAACCCGAAGAGCTTCCTTTTTAGCATCTTCAATGGTAGAGTTTTTTGGTGATAATTTCTCTACGCTGTCTAAAACCCAGAGAAGCTATATTTCAACAGTCACTCTTAAAGGATATGTTTGCTGGGGGCACCTGGGGCCTCAGTGGGTTACAGCCTCTGCCTTCAGCTCAGGTCATGATCTCAGGGTCCTGGGGTCTAGACCCACATCGGGCTCTCTGCTCAGCGGGGAGCCTGCTTCCCCCCCCTCTCTGCCTGCCTCTCTGCCTGCTTATGATCTCTCTCTCTGTCAAATAAATAAATAAAATCTTTATTAAAAAAAAAAGGATATGTTTGCTGGATATAGGGAGATATACGGGAATATAAGGGATACAAGGAAAATAGAGAACATAAGGGATATGGGGGACAGAAGGGGACATGGGGAAAATAGAGGATATAAGGGACATAGGAGATATAAGGAATATAGGGGGACATTGAGAATATAGGGGAACATAGATATAAGAGATACAGGGGACCTAGGGGATATAGAGCTCTGGGTTGAAAGGCCTTTTTGTTTCCACCCCTTTAACTCTGGTGTCTCATTCTCGTCTGGTCCCCGTAGAGTCTGATAAGAAGTCGGCTGTTGATCAAACCATTATCCCCACTACGTACAGTGTCACTTTCCTCTAGTTGTTTTCGAGATTCGCTCTCTGGCACTGGCAACCATCTGTTTGATTCTGATGCATCTGTAGGGCTTTCTCCTGCTTGGTACTAGTTATGTTTTATTGGCAGATATCTGCCTTCCATCATCTGGAAAACCACTAATTCATGATTCTACACCCAGCAACAATTGGTGTAAAGAAAGCAACACATCAACTTCCTCAGACCTACAGAAGCTGCAAGGACGCATCATCGCATAGCAGCAGCAAGAGACGCTGAGGAAGTCCTTCAGGCAGACAGATGACGCCTCAGGGAGCCCTGATATGAAGACAAGGGTGGACGAGGCACCAGCACCGTGAGGCCTGGACAGGGGATGGGGCCACACTGCCAGGAGGCCCCAAAACTGGCATGAAGGACTGTGATGTTACGTGAAGATGGAGGAGGTTAGCACCGTGCCCCAGAAACCCTGCAACATGTGAGCGCGCGCAGTTATAGGGAACAGCGAAAATGGGATTCAGTGGGATCATAAAAAATACTCAGATTATCCAAAAGAAGGCAGAGTAAGAGGAAAAGGGAAACAGAAACCAGATGGACAGTAAAGAGCCAACAGCCACGTCGCAGATTCAAGGCTGACCCTTCCAACAGCAGCCTCCGATGAGCATGCTCTACGAGCGCCAACCCAGAGGCATAAGGGGCCGGACTGAGCAAGGAAGCAGGACTCAAGCACGCGCTGCCTGCCCCACACCCACATTAAGTATAAAAACATATAAAAACAGAGATTGGGGGGGTTATCGCTCGCGCCAGCGGCAGGAGCTGGTGTCGCTGTGCTGTTAGGGGACAGAAACTGCAGAGCAGTGAGCCCAGCCAGGGAGGAAGGGGACCCTGCGCAGCCCCCAAGAGGACATAACCCTGAAGGCCTCCGCGCCGCGTCACCGAGCCTCGCCCCCGTCTGGGGTTTCTCTCCCCACTCACGGTCCATTCTCTGAGGATGCGTCCCACGGACTCGTTCTTTTGCATGTTGGGAGGTAATTCTGAGTTGTGTCCACACTATGAATGTGGCCTGGAGGACAGTCGGATTCTGTTTTTATTTTTTAAATTTAAATCCAATTAATTAGCATATAACGTATTCCTGGTTTTAGGATTCCGGTGTTTTCTGCCAGAGGCGCGTCACGTTGGGTGCAGCTGGTGGTGACGTCAGCTGGGCTCACTCCGCCCCCCCGGGGCTCCAGCCCCAGCTCCGGCTCGGGTCTTGTCCTTGGTCGGCCGCCCTGGAGGGCTCTGCGCACTGGCCCAGTCCGTCAGAAAGCTGGGCAGCGTGCGGGCTCCCGGTACGTTCCTTCCCCTTCTGGAACCCTCGCGCTCCCCCAGTCGTGTTGTCCTCATTCTCCGGGCGGTGAGGCCCGTTCGCCCCGCAGACTGCCTCCCGCATGGCCACTACATGTGGCCCGACTCGAGGCTGCCCAGAGGGTTCTCCTCATACTAGTCCCCAGACCTGTGGCTGCTCCTCACACCCAGGGTCCTGGAAAGGCCCCTGTGTGCACCCCGTGCAGACCTCCCGGTCGTCTTCTGTGGAGAACGGAGCGCGGCGTGAATCTCCCTGCTCCCTCAGGCCCCCATCCTGCCTCCTCTCTCAGGACTACCCCAGTGTTCCCTCGCCCAAGAAGCCTGCTCTGAGCCCCACTCTGAGGGAGGGCCCTCTGCTCCCCTTACACTGCTGTTGTCTTTACTGTTCGCCAAGTCTCAGACCAAGGTGGCCGCTGCTGAGGCAGCGTTCCGGGCTCCAGCCGGGACCTTGACAGGCAAGGGCCACAGAGAGGCTCCACAGTCCGCAGTGTCAGCGAGAGCGAGAGGGGTCCCCTGGCTCAGCTCTCCCGACACGGGCCTCAATCGGGCCTGGGACAACCGGGGGTCTGCCCATGTGCCCAGGCGCCAAGTGCAGATTGGGGTTAATGAGCTGGAGCCTCGGGGTCCCCCTGGGCCTCATAGCCTCACAGGGGTGAAAGCAGGCGTGGCCCCTGGAGCCTTTCTCAGTCTTGCCTTGAGGGGCCCAGTGCCGGGGGCAGGGAACCTCTGGGGGAGCGACGGCCTGAGCTCAGGGTGCTCCTGGCCACCAGGGTCCACCCTGAAGTGAACAGAGCAGGGCCCGCAGGAGGCCTGCGTACAGGGTCTGCGAGGCCCTCCCTGACCTCAGAGGTCAGCTTCTGTCCCTAGTGGAGGCTCAGCTCCGGGCCTCACACACCCCGGGGGCTGTCCAGTGGTCTCCCTGTGCTGCCTGGGTGACACAGCAAGAGGACGACCCTGGGAGGCAACCCTGGGCTGAGAGCCAAGTGCCCCGGGCTCCGCTGGCCCTGCCGCAGCCCTGGGACACCAGGGCCTCGGGACATGAGCTCACGGGGAGTGCCGGCCACCCCATGACCGATGGGACCCTCGGGCTGAGGCCGCTCAACACCCTGGCCAGCCGGCCGCACGGCTTGAGTGAGGAGCAGACTGGGGGACGCAGACGCTCCAGAGACGCCGCAAGCCAGGCCCCAGCTCGCACGCTACACCCCTGCCCTCTCAGGAGCAGCCACGGGGCCAAGAGCTCTCTCATTCCTAACCGTACACTTTGTGCTTGTTCAAAGCCGAGTGCCCACAGCTCGCGGCCGCAGGAAACGCCAGGATGTGTGAGGACGAGCAGGTCCGGCCGCCCTCCAGAGCGGAGGTGGCACGTTCGTGTGCACAGGCAGCTGGGTCTCACAGCCCACGCCCGCCGGCTGGGAGTCTCAGGGACTCCGCCTCCCCATCTCCCCACCCCCCTCCCTCCTCCCCCGGCCCCCACGCGGCTCCTCCTGCACCCCAGCCCCCTGCCCACTGCTCCGCTAAGGCCAGGGTCACTGGGGTCACCAGGGCAGCTCCTGTCTCACTGCGGTTTCTGGGCTGCGGTCCTGACTCATCCTGTCTCTGCTTCTTGACTCACTGCCCCGTGACCTGCGGGAAAACCACCAGTCTGAGCCCCGGATTAGCCCTGCTGCTCTCTCCAGTCACCTCAGCAGCCCAGACTCTGTGTGCCCGCCTTTCTCTAAAGACTTTTTGAGAAGAGCTGATTTTAAAAACTAAGACATGGGGCGCCTGGATGGCTCAGTCATTAAGCCTCTGCCTTCGTCTCAGGTCATGATCTCAGGGTCCTGGGATCGAGCCCCACATCGGGCTCTCTGCTCGGCAGGAAGCCTGCTTCTCCCGCTACCATTCCCTCTGCTTGTGTTCCCTCTCTCGCTGTGTTTCTCTCTGTCAAATAAATAAAATCTTAAAAAAAAAAACAAAAACTAAGACATGCCTGTTTTGGCCAAATGCAGTGATTTCTCCCAGATTGAGAAATAAATCTGTTTACGAAAAACAATTCTATTGCAGGACACCTGGGAGGCTCAGTCATTAAGCCTCTGCCTTTGGCTCAGGTCATGATCTCAGGGTCCTGGGATCGAGCCCCGCATCGGGCTCCCTGCTCAGAGGGGAGCTTGCTACTCCCTCTGCTTGTGCGCTCTCTCTCTCTCTCTCTCTGCATAATAAACCAAAAAAGTAATAATAATTCTGTTGCAATGAGAGCAGGGCTGAAGCAGATAGTTAGTGGGAGCCCCCCAGCACCCCCACAGTTAGTGGGAAGCCCCC
>JAQQSY010007990.1:0-10125 GCA_028646535.1 Procyon lotor | reverse complement strand
TTATGCTTGATTTTCTAGGGTCATTCTACCAATGCTTCATTTCTGTAGGCAAAAGTGATTTTCACAGAGAGCGATGGCACAAAAAATAATGGATGAATTACCATAGAGCGGCCCTCCTTAACTTTGCTCAGGTTACCTCCCAAGGAGTTTAAATCCCTGCTGCCCCCTCTCAACCCAGGACAGGTGGGCCAAATCAGCGGGGGGGGGGGGGCGCGGGGGGGCAGGAACATGCAGATACCCTATCAGAGTGTTTTAAAATACCCATTTGCTTAACATGTCTGCAAAGGATGTGGGGTGTCTCTCTCAAAAACTGAAGCAGTAACACTATGGCCACAACAATACAAAACACCAGGAGTGGCTTTTGTTCTTTTCTACGATTTTCAATTTTTTTTCTTTTGATAAAGGGAACGCATGTTACTCTCACTGTAGCAAATGTTAAAATCTTTAATACTATGCTAGAGAACAAAAGCAACAACCACCCAAGAGAAGCCGTGATGACGGGCTAAAGCACCCCACAATCCCATTTCTCTTTCCTCGAGGTTCTTGGAAGTTGTTAGGAAGGGTAGTAAATACAAGATTCCAGGGATATGAGTATTTCATTGTTTGTTTTAAAAAGGGAAACGAATCGGTACGGGATAGAGGGAGAATGGAGTGCTCACGGGGACCATCTCTTACTGAACTGTAGGATGGGCTGAGCCAGCTGCGTCCAGACCCCAGACAGGACTGCCAGACCTGTGGGGGCAGGGAAGGAGGATTCGAGAAAGAACTCGGAGAGTGGCTGGAATGTTTGCTTAGAAAGCAGCAGGGATTATCTGATAAACTGGGGTAAACTGCTTGTCATTTTTATAATGTAAACGAAACCAGGGGTAAAGCGAAAAGCTCACTTCCTCTCTCACTGGACAGATAAAGCCAAATGATTATTTTTAGATTCATTTACAGAGGAAAGCAAACATTTTATGCCTGGTCTCCAACACTTACCAACTCATCCTAGCCTCTTGGAATGTTTATTGGGGCTGAGTGAATGGAAAGTGCAGGAAGGGCAGGGGGAGGGGAAGAGCGCATTAATCCCTCAGTTTTGCCTTCAGGCTTCTGATGGGGCGTACCGAGCGTTTGAAGTTGGCGACAGAAGGAGGATTTATACAGAAGTGAGAACTGGTTGGTTCTCTGCAGGCCAGGAAACTTCTGCATCTCACATTTACGACTGCAAAATGATTTTGCTTTCCACTTACCCACCAGGACCTGACCTAAAAGGTATTTAATGTTTAAATGGACATACAAATAATTCAAAACCAAACAAGCTCTTCACCACCACCACCACCACCACCACCACCACCACCACCACAACAAAAAAACCCCTTATTTAAAATCCCTGGAAGGCTTCTAGTGAGAGCAGCGTGTGACTGGCGTGGTAAATTAGGCCTGCTGGAGAAAAATCAAGACAAAATATGGATTCACTGTTTTTTCTGAAAGGCAGCCATCTTTCCAAGAGAATGTGTACGCCACGTTTTATTAAGAAATTATATCTTTCCCCATGTTTTCCGTCTCTTTCTCATGCTGGCAATGGCAAGCAGGTTGAACAGATGTGATGAAAGAATTAATACCAGTCTTGGGAACATGTAAACGAAATATTTCTTTTGAAACACCTACCTTTAAATTCCATTAGTTCAATCAGACACTGGAAGGGACTGGATTAGGAAAATGATATCCATGGTGCAGGTTGTTTTTCCAGACTTAGAGCCCTTTTGTAATATGAAAAACGTGGAGATGAATTTAATATTTCTCCCATGAATTGGCATGGGGTTTACAGAGTTGCCTTTTGACTCATAACTGCATTTGTTTTAGTGCTAATACATTCACCTCGCCGAGAATTTTTTTCTTTCTTTCTTTTTTTTTTCTAGGTTCATTCATAGCTGCTACCCATTTGTCTCTGTAAAACCAAGTGTCCCCTCTGAAAAAGCAGCATTACCAGTCAAAGAACAAGCATATAGGATTAGCACATTATGAAGAATAAAGAGAAGCTTTCAGCTCTCTGTCATGGATCATATTTATCACATTTTTCATGACTGGCTCTAATAACAGTGCAGAGATAACATAGGCTTGATACATCTCTCCTGTACAGAGAATTTTACAATACCAAGTATGAAAAATCCAGGAGATGAAACATGTACTTCTCCCCTCGTGCAGTTTTTATTAGTCTAAAAATGGGAGGTGTGCGTTGAGGGGGGGGAAGCCGGCTGCTACAAAAGTGGGCTTGAATTTTCTGTCTGTTATGCTAATGTATTCATAGAAAAAGCTGGTGCTGAGGGCGGTTCTCCAATTAAGACAAATGAGGCACATTGAATTTCTCCCCCAGGGCACAGCAGGGGTGCTGGCAAAATCTACTTTATTCTTTTCTGTCAGGGCTGAACTGGAAACAAAAGCATGAAAATTCAACACATCCACTTACAGAATAATAAAGGCTGTTGTTTAAAGCGTGAAGAGTTTTGGCACCCTTCTGGGGCTTTATGCAAATCACTCTTCCTCTCAACTGCTACCACACCATCGCTCTTGGAAATTAAAGATGTACTTGGTCGGTTAACAGCGGAAAGGAGACGAGCAGGCTGAAACTCAATTAGATTTGTATTAAGCAAATAAATCAGGACTGACTGATATTGGCTCAACTAAAATGCATTATGGGCTGACAGTAATTCTAATTTGATTGACAAATATGTGTGGTATGTTATTAACCTAAATGAAAGATAAGAATCTTTTTTTTTTTTTTAAGGATTTTATTCTAGTAAACAATCCTCTCCCCCAACCCCCCTGCAAACTTCCCCAGAATGGTACCCAGGGACCACCGACCTGGTGCTGTTTACTATCCGTGCTCAAGAACACAGGAAATCTATTTTCTGATGCATGTTAGAGTTTAAGAAGAAATTATTCTGCAGAAAGACATTTGTTTTCATTGATTTATTTGGTGTAAGGTAACGGCTGAACACATTATTTATTTGGCGGAGGGAGGCACACCAAACACACTATTTTTATTACGGTGAATAACGCGAAAGCATAGGCCTGGATTCTCGTGCTGATTTATTGGGAACTGGACGGTCCATGATGCTCGCCTATACGGGGGCATATACGAAGGAGCCTCAAATGAGAGTCAAAGTCATAAATGAAGATTTCAATCAAATCCTCCAAAGCTTTGAGGAGGAAAAAAAAAAAAAAACACCTCTCAACAAATCACATGAACGTGCCGGCGTGTGTGTGGTGAGACGAGTTCCCCTTGTGAGAAGATTCTGGGGGTTTCTTTTTAACACGTCTCCTTGTCTTTCCGTTCACACTTTTAGAACTTAAAGAAATTTAAGACAGCACACTTCACACACTGCTAAATTGATAATTAAATACTCATTTAGTCTTTCTGCTTTTATTGAAACCACCTCCAATTTTCCCCATCTCTTCCTTTCATCCGCACGACACCCTTTTTCCGTCTGGCTACCAGGTTAGGGACTCATTCCTAGCTTTCAATTATCTCCCCTTCTGTCTTTTCCCACCTGGCTCTCCTTGCCAACTCCTGCTGCATGTTGCTCGGCACCAACGCCCAAACCGGTCTCTTTCTCCCCTTGGAAGCCCTCCCCTCCCACCCCTGCCCCGCCTGGGTGGCGTCCTGCCCGCTGCCCGTGGGTGCTCCTCTTGCCGTCCTCCGCCTTCCTCTGATGAACACATCGAAGCTATTCGGCCCAAATACTTTCCTCTGGCTCCCCGGCCCAAAGTTTCCTCCCCATCACCATCAATAATCCTCCTTGACGCTGAGAGTCAAGTGAGAACAGCACAGAATGTGACATCAGGGATCGCCCTCAGCCTCTGGTTTCACATACTGGGTTTTCCACCCCAGATCCAATTCTATTTTTAGCTTTCAAGCAATTGCCATGTCAGATCTGTCAGTTGCTGCTCTCACTTATCTCTTCTCATTCCCGGGCAGAGCCGGCTGTCAGTTGGGCTTCTTTTTGTCTTTCCTTTTCCCCTAGTTTCTTGCTCTCTTTCCTGACACCTCTGAAATTGACCTGAGACACCGGTTTTTGAAACTTCAGCGTCCACCCCAACCCTGATATACAATCTGTTCAGGCCGATCCTTGTCACTTACTGTGGGTTTAGAATAACTTCGTACCTTTATATTTGTTACACTCTAACCCAGACACCAGATTAGAACGTTCCCTGAGCAGACACATCCAAGGAAGTCATACAAGCAAAGCTTAATTTCACTTATTTTGCAAGACAAGTGAAGCTAATTTGCCCTGGGTGACTTGCTTATGCCTCTGAAAATCATAAGCAAAACTTAGATTGTTCTACAAAATTGATACAAGGGAACCACTAATTAACCCCCTTTCATTAAAAAAAAAATTCTACTATTGTAAACCATCACTGTAAAGAATAAACAGTCAATGCCTTCTCACTGTACAACTTGCGTTCTAGCAATATATTTGTAAGCCTCATTCTGTGTTTTGGTTTAAGAGTCCCCAGTTTGCAAACTGTCCTTACAACGTGTGCACAGAAAACTTTGACCAATTACTACTTCAGGGATCCAGTTGGTTTTACTTCAGCTCTTGTTTTTTCCTCAACCTCTGACATATTTAACTAATACTTTTTCTGTTTTCATATTGTTTTAGTTAACATTCTTTATTATGTGATGAGCGTTAAAGTGAGATCAAGTATAATTTTCTTGAAGCAATTTGTTTCTGTGTGTTAATTATCCATACTGTTTTTTGTGTTTTTTTTGTTTTTTTTTTTAAAGCAGTAACATCATATACCTATGACATGTATCCAGAACCCCTTTTCTGGACCTTTGTGAATCTCAAGATTTATTTATTTTCCTTATCATTTTTTAATATTGTGGTAAAATGTGCATAACATACAGCTTACCACTCTATTTTTTTTTGGTGTGCAATTGAGTGGTATTGAGTACATTCACAATGGTGTGCAACCATCACTGCTAACCATTTCCAGAGCTTTTCTGGAAATCCCACACTGAAACTATATACCCACAAAAGATAACTCTGTTGGGGCACCTGGGTCACCCAGTCGGCTAAGCAACCAACCCTTGGTTTTGGCTCAGCTCACGATCTCATGGTCATGAAATCCAGCCTTTGTTGGGCTCTACACTCAGTGCCCAGTCTGCTTGAGATTCTTTCTCCCCACCTTCTGCCTCTCCCATTCATCCTTTCTCTCTCTCCCTCTCAAATCAATCTTTTTTTTTTTTTTAAAGATTTTTATTTAATTGACAGAGAGAGAGAGAGAGAGAGATCACAAGTAGGCAGAGAGAGAGGGGAAGCAGGCTCCCCACTGAGCAGAGAGCCCGATGTGGGGCTCAATCCCAGGACCCTGAGATCACGACCTGAGCCGAAGGCAGAGGCTTTAACCCACTGAGCCACCCAGCTGCTCCTAAATCAATCTTGAAAAACAACAACAACAACAACAACAACAACAAAAAACCCTCTCCATTTCTCCCTGCCCCTGACCTCTAGTAACCACTATTCTACTTTATCTCTGAGACTTTGACTACCCTAGGTACCTCATATAAGAAAAATCATACAATATTGATCTTTTTGTGACTAGCTTAGTTGGCTTGGAATAACCACCTCATCTTCAGAGCTCATCCTTGTTTGTAACATGATAATTTCTTTTTTAAGGCTGAATAATACTCCATTGAATATATGTACTGCCTTTTAGTTTCCCATTCATCGTTGATGGGCACATGGGTTGTCTTCACACTTAGCAGTTGTGTATAATGCTCCTATAAATGTGTGTATTAATATCTGAGTCTCTGTTCTCAACTCTTTTGTGTATTGAATGTTGAGATTTGATGACACAAGTGAAGCATATGATTTCCTCATAAAACTTTTCTTTCTTAGAACCTTTCATGTCTTCCTCTTTGCCATAACTGACAGTGGATCATTTTCTCTTTGGGGTCATTCTTTCTGTCAAGAAATACAGCTTTATATCTGCTCACAAGGCAAAGCTAACGCCAAACCAGCAAGGTGACACGGATGTTCTCTTTCACTCCTCTTCAATGTGCAGCAAGTCTGGAAAGAGGAGAAATCTGCTGTAGGGGCAGATGAGTTTTCCTTCTGCCCTTCTAGGTTCTTTGGCTGGTCTAATAAGCGAATCAACACAAGGCAGAGTAACCAGAGGAAAGCAAACAAAATTACGTACACAGGGGAGCCCCATAAAGATATGAAGACTCACACACAGTTGGTAGTAGAGGCTTATATAATACCCTGAGCTAAGGAAGGGATAGGGGTCTGGGGATATGAAGAGGAGGAAAGCCATTCACAGGAAGGTGGAGGAGAAGTTTGGAAAATAAAGGTTGCCCTGCAATACAAGTAAATTTCCTCAGTTAAAAAGTTACGTGTGCTAATAGCTCTCTTCCTGGTACAGATGCCCTCTCCAATGTAAATTTAGGAGGTTAAGAATGAGGTAAAGAGCTTTTCTTGAATCTGCTGGCTTTGATTGCCTTTAGCTCCAAATGATCCTTTTGCCAAGGAAATGTATTTTGGGGTGACAGAATCTAATCCCCTGCAGTCCCATCTTTGAAACTGCAAATGACAAGTTTCATAATCCAGCAGTTACATTGGTATTTGCTCCGTATCTCATGAGGTCAGTCTCAGTCTCGGAAAAGATCAGTGCAGGTACATAGCTGTCTCATTTCAGGAGGTGGGTGATACGGGTGGACTCATAAAGTTAGGCCTACTCTGTGTAAGTGAGCAATCAGGTATTTAATAAGAGTATATCTATGGATACAACAGGAAAACAATGGTTAAGGATTGGAGCAGACTATAATCCCAGTTTCTGAGCTGGGAGGGCTGGCAGTCAAGAAGATTCCTAGAGGTCAGGTGCGAAGCATCTTTAGCTACAGTGAGGCAGACGGTGGTCATCGGACAGATTTTGTTGGTTTGCAGTTTGAGTATCTCTGGTGATCTTTCTGATGGGTTCACACAGCAATGGCCACAAATACTGTCTAAACATGAATGGTCGTGGTAGTTTCTCTGAAGTTTAAATTAAGTCATTCGCATGCAGTTTACAGGGTTTCGAGGAAAGGGACAGCATTTTTTTTCCTTAGTGATTCCAAGTCAGAAGAGTGGAGAAACTGGAGATGTTCATTTGGAGGTTTTTAGTGAGACACATGGGGAAACTAGAATTCAGGATCCAGTCCAGTTACAGACATGTAACAAACCCTCGAAGGCATTTAATAGAACTAGAATCTGATATCTATAAATATATATTATAGTTTCTACTGAAACATAGTTTTTCTCTCTAAATCAACCCCATCTTTACCAATGATAATTCTAGTAAGAGTAATCTGTTTGCAAAATAAGTCTAATCCTATTAAATTTGGCATGATTATTTTATATAAATGCAGCAAGAATAGTGATTGACCATATAGAGACTTTTAAATCTGCCTTGTTGGAACTTTTCATTAGGAACCCCCAACTGGACTCTTAAAAGTCTTTTGATGCTAGGAAGCCAAGCCAAGGATGTGTCATCAGACTTCACTTGCAGTATCAAAAATTTCAGTGAATTCCTCTCTTCTTGAGGTCCCAAAGATATCCTGTTTCCTCCACCTGCTAGGAACTGACCTTGCTTGCTTGTTGGGAAGTCCAAGCAAGGTATGAGGCTGTTTTTCCAAGAGGCTTCGTTGGCTCCATAAAGTAAACCTTTGGTTCTTTTTTTTTTTTTTAAGATTTTATTTATTTATTTTACACAGAGAAAGAGATCACAAGTAGGCAGAGAGGCAGGCAGAGAGAGAGAGGGAAGCAGGCTCCCTGCTGAGCAGAGAGCCTGATGCGGGGCTCGATCCCAGGACCCTGAGATCATGACCTGAGCTGAAGGCAGAGGCTTTAACCCACTGAGCCACCCAGGCGCTCCTAAACTATTTTTCTTGCTAAGAAATTTTATAACAGATATAACATGTACTTATTTAATCAACACTGTCAGAATAAAAGTTGTATGTTTGCATTATTTCAATGCTGATAACTCTGAAGGCACACCTATTTTAATTCAACCAACTAACCTAAACTAGGTTTAATTCAACCAACTAACCTAAACTTCAGCTTTAATAGTGAATATTTTCCCCGGTCACATGAACTTGAAAAGCAGTTGGATTGGTTTTTAAATATTTCTGAGAGTTTCAGGAATCTTTAATCCATCAGTTTTTATTTTTAAGCCAATTAAACAGGAGCTTTTTTACAAACCAATATGCTAATACCATTTGAAGGTAGAAAAATATCTCACACCTACAAATATGCATATAAAAACACTTATCTATACAGATAGAAACAAAGACCTAAGAGCTTTCACTTGAAAATTTTAAATTGATGTGATAACCCAAAACTCACTAGTTTATAAGAGACCACTTGGATCTAAATTTTGTTTTGGTCCCTGGAATAAGTTAAGTTCATCTGCTCAGATGGCCAAAGCTTGTTACTAATATTTGTAGAAAGAACATTTAAGATTTTTCATTAGCCCAATTTCCAAATATTTAACTTCTCCCTAAGTTACCTAAGGACCCCTCACAAAGAGAGTATCTAAGTTTTCTCCAATAGAGGTTTTTTTTTTTTAAAAAAAGATTTTATTTATTAATCTATTTGAGAAAGAGTGACAGAGATAGCTAGAGAAAGCATGAGCAGGGAAAAGAGGAAGAAGCAGGCTCCCTGCTTAGCAGGGATCTTGGTGTGGGGCTGGATTCCAGGACCCTGGGATCATGACCTGAGCAGAGGCAGACACTTAAATGACTGAGCCACCCAGGTGCCCCTCTCCAGTAGAGTTTTGAGGGCAGATTTAGCTATTATCAGAGGTCTAGGATAATTACTGTTAAAATTTTTCCTTCTTAAGTACAGGACAGTTCTGTTTCCAACGTCCTGATCTGTCACAATATCGGCAAGCGTTCTGAGATGAGTAGGGATTTTGGTTATTTGGTAAGAACAGGTGGACTTCGAACTGTTCCCAGAGCTGTATTTCTAGTTTTGCTGAGGTTTGAGAGACAAAGACAGTTGTTCCCAGTTTCTCAAAGGATTGAGTTGTATCCAGAATAATATCAAAAGGCTGATTTTGGGGGCGCCTGGGTGGCTCAGTGGGTTAAAGCCTCTGCCTTCAGCTCAGGTCATGATCTCAGGGTCCTGGGATCAAGCCCCACATCAGGCTCTCTGCTCAGCGGGGAGCCTGCTTCCCCCTCTCTCTCTGCCTGCCTCTCTGCCTACTTGTGATCTCTCTCTCTCTGTCGAATAAATAAATAAAATCTTTAAAAAAAAAAAAAAGGCTGATTTTCCCATTCAACTACATGTTCTTTAATTTCCTTCTTTATACCAGCGAGATTTCTAACTAAGATGAAATGCTAAGATTTCTGTATTCTAGAACTTCAGGGTTTGAAGTAGTATGCCTTAAAAAAAATTCGGTGTGAAGTGTTCAGTAAAGGCCTTCAGATGCTCACCTTCTTTCTGAGTGTACGAGTCTATCTTAGACCAGTTCCCTTAGGTTGAGGTGTGTCTGCTATTGCTTCCATCAGCCCCTGCATATCAGGCTTCAGCTGAGACATTTCCAGGTCATTTGTAGCAGGGCCTGGGAGAAATCGTAGCCATTTCCCTGGGGGAGGGGACTCTCCAAAGTGACATTTGGCTTGTGTGATAACTATAGTATAATCATGGGTGGGAAGACCATCCCTTAATAACCATACTTGGTCCCTGTGAGCAGACTTGTGAATGGCCACTAATCTTCCTAATTCCTCTCTAAATTTGGTAGGATCTTTCGAAAGGGGAGGGAAAAGGGCTTTGTATTTTAGAAGATCTGCTGCAGTCCAGGCTTCATGATTTTCTTTGTGGTAGGTGTCCAGGACACTCTCGCAAAGGACATTGCATAGGATGTCCTGAAGCTGGCAGAACCTGATTACAGAGCCCTGGAACGTAGGGGTAGTTGCAAGCGACACAAAGCAAACTCTACTGTCTATCTGGGGTATTTCTGCTAAATTCACTTCCTGGGTTTTAGTGTTTACATGGCTAACCCATATATCCTAGGCCTGGAGATCAGAAAGAGTGCTTCCCGTAAATCTTATAAGGAGAAGGAAGTCCAAACAGGTGTAGGGGCTGAGGGCAGGGTGCC